>JAQFXU010004525.1:0-13333 GCA_034693705.1 Spatulosminthurus flaviceps | reverse complement strand
TTCTGAATCTGATAAATTACATTTTATAACAGCTTGTGCTTACATGCTTGCTTCACATCGAAACCCAAAAGGAGTTGTGACATCTGATGATGATGTCATGCCCCGACTATTTCCTATATTAGATTTTTAAGGAAATTCTTCAAAACAATTAATTCTATGTATAGTATAACTATCGTAACTTCGCAACTATGTATTAGGAACTTTAGCTTATTAGTTTTCTTTATTTTTAACGATGGTTGTTTACATTATTTCCACACTTATTGGCTGAAATAATTTTTGGTTATTTTTAGGATGAGATCACTTGAATAATAAAATATTTTTAGGCGATATTAAAAAATGAGAAATTATTGGTTCAGCATTTTTTTGTTGGTTAAATTTGCTTTAGAATAAAAATATTTGTGGTTTAACTTATACTGGTTGACATTTATTTGGCTAAAATGGTTTTTGGTTAAAAAAGTTACTGGTTGAAATTTATTTGGCTAAAATGGTTTTTGGTTAAAAAAGTTTCTGGTTAACCTGGTTTTGGATGAATTATTTTTTGGCTAAAATAATTTTGGATGAAAAAGTTTTTGGATAACCTGGTTTTGGATGAATTATTTTTTGGCTAAAATAATTTTGGATGAAAAAGTTTTTGGTTCACTTGGATTTGGATGAATTATTTTTTGGCTAAAATAGTTTTGGATGAAAAAGTTTTGGTTGGAATCACTGGTTGAGAAAGTTTCTGGATGAGTTGTCCTAGACCCGTTTATCCTGCATGAATCCTGACAGTTGTTTCTCAAAAACTCCAGTGCTATAAGCATTACTTGCGAAAGATATATTGCACGCACAAATCCACTGCTTGCAATGCAGGAGACTAGAGGACTACTAAGGTTCACACAAAAAATATCGTATTTAAAAACCAGTTACCTCTGCGTTTTCAGGAGCATTTCCAAAAACGAAAAACAGATTATAGCCTGAAAAATATAAAAACCCAATTGTAAGAAGAAATTATTACGTAGTCATTTACATACTTCATCAATGATAGTCAAATAAAAAGAAACAAGGAACTGCACCGTCATTCTGCAGAGTCGTAAGATACAAGGTGAAGTATGAATCGGTAAGGGCTTCTGGCTTGCCTAAAAAAGAATTGAGGTTGACCCACTGATTTCCAAAGCGACGCATAGCAAACCAATGATCTTCCATATTACAGATAATTATACGCTGCTCCCTGTGAAAACATCAAAGTTAAATTTTCTACGTGTTTGCTGTTCATACATTCGTGCTCTATATAAACGTAGACTTCGATACGTGTTTAAAGCTTACAACGAATTGTTAACATACGAACCTAATACACTATGACCCTAAGGTTAGCTGGTGCAAGGCTCGGAAAATCTGATCAAAACTCTGAACTGCCTAAGTAACTGTATCTTTAAAATATCCTTCAGTTAACGCCAGGAATTTACTATAAAAACTTAGTGACGACTTAAACAACATATTAAATGTAACTATGGTCCTCTCCCATCACTTGGGCAGTTTAAATTTTTTTTATTAATTTTGTTCTCCTGCTAATCTCTGGAAAGATCAATGGTCCCTTTTGAATGCTGAATCTGATGTATCCGTGTTCTCTATTTCTACCAAAAAAGAAACAGGAAATCACAGCTGCTTTGTACTTAATTATTAAATCTTCACACGATTCCATTAACACATACGCACAAAAAACTACATGTTCTGCTAACAAAAACACTGTTTCAATTAAAAGGCGGCAAAATAATACTATCGACAAAGGAGACTGGCAACGACACAATTACTGCACTTATTATTGTTTCGCTTCTACGAAGTACAACTAATATTTTTGATGAATGTCAGCACTTCCGACAACAGAAACTTTCTCTTTCTCCCTTCTTCAGCACTCTCAATTCAAGTAACAATGCACCACAGAGTCAAGCAAATAACTGAACGCCGCATACGAAGTGAACATAAACACGATTATCTTAGTAATTCAATAAAACATACACAGGATTAGTTCGGGCTCTTGCTGCTCTGGGATCATTGGAATTAAAACTGACCAAATCTAGGCCTAGATTTTTCAAAGCTTGAGCGAGGACCTGAACTCCAAAATAACCAGTGTCATCGAAATTATCAGAGGGTTTCTACAAATGGACAATTCACAATTTGAAGAAATTAATTGGGGAAATTGGAGTCTAAAATTAATTGTGTAAATACATACTTCCACAATCGACAGCTAATAGTTCAAGCGAACATTACATTAAGAAAGTCTCGGTACTCCTGGGTATCCGTCCCACGTTCTGCCATTCGTAGACGCTCCTGCTCATCGAGCTGTTGAGCTATTGTAGATAAATCGACAGCTGTAAACATACGACACTGCACAGCATTGTTTAGACAGTGCTGTCCGCATAAAGCTCCGTCTTGCTGCAAGTATAAAATAGTGCTTTAGTTCAATTTCAAAGCAGTCTTGAATATATGTACATTCTATTAATTCTCCTGACCCGTAGTCCCCATACGCGCGAAATAATTCACAAGAAATGAAATTCCTTCAGTAAAGGCTCCGCCAGAGGATCCTATTTAGATCACCAGAATCCACTGCTAATCATCAGGGATTCCTGTTCATGCAACAGGACCACCCAGGCTGTCTACGCAGGGAATTTCCGTGAATTAATTTGTACGATTTCGTCGTTCAACAACACTCACCTTCTCAAAGAAAACTTTGGCCAAGGCTAGCTCAACACGTTTATTCCGCACAGTTTTAACATTTTCATTGCCACCTGAACTCATTCTCTTGAAAATTACCACAATCTGCAAGAAATATAAGAAACAAGTTACAATAGCTTCACACTATAAACAACTCACATCTAAACTCAAACTTTTTATAACCCCTGACAGGGACAAACTAAGCACACCATATACCCTCGCTCACAAATGCTTTCTAACAGCTTCACTAAGCATTTGTTATTTTAACATAGAAAGACAGAAACAATAATACAATCCCTTGCAGCTCCAACAAATCCCGACTATTACACCCCAACCTTCCCTTCATAATCACTACAAAACTCGATTTTCACTCTAAATCATTAATTTCTCCTCTACAATATTACCTCATCACCCTCTCATCCTTCACAATCAACCTGCATTTCTCTCTTCACCTATACATTCAACCTGTCCAAATCCTTTCAAAATTCTTCCCCGCTTCAACTTTACTCTTGCTCTATAAAAACAGCAGAAACCATATACAATTACCTGAAAAATCCAAACTATTTCCAACAAATATTCTTCACACAATCCCACCTACCCGGATTTCTAAACCCAACTCCTGCCCCTTCTCCTTCGTCTCCTCAAATATTACACACATTCATTCTTTACTTATTCTCAAAAAGTTCTCATCCCCAGCTCTATATACTTTCCTCCTACATGCGCAAGGTTATGTCATATATGTCATAATCTCACTCAACTTCTTCAAACAAAGAATATACCCTCACTCAACGATTATTTGCATACAAACAACATCATTCAAATCAACAAATTCAAAATAACAAACTTACTAACTTATACAACTACATAAAAAAGGAAAAAACACTCAAAATCACTTACATGAATTTATTTCCTCATATAAAATGGAATTCTCATGCGAATAAATCATCAAATAAGGGCTAAGAACTATATGAAAAAGAGGACTCTCTCGTTTCTCTTGCAAAATGTAGCCGAATTTCCACACGATTCACATATACACAAACGACGGTGATGGGCCCCCGAGTCCGTCAATTCTTAGGCATTTATACTTAATACGTGCATTAAATGCAAGTTGTAAGTCCAGCCAGATCTCACTAATAAATCAAGTAGTTCCTTTACAATACTTTACATACACAGCACACACATATACACCAATTCCTTTTGGCTCTCATTCTCTTAAAATACTATATACTCAGAGCAGAGACCTCCTCTCTTCTTTTGAGTCCAAAAAATATATGTAGACAAAATCTTGTGGCATAAAGTTAGCGTTAAAAGCGGGAATATTCAAAAAGCATTGATTTCTCATGCACATATAAATAACCTTGCTTTGCTTGTAATCTATAAACGCTTTCCCTGCACAACTATATTATTGCACTCGGCTATTTTAATCATTTTAAGTAATAATTTGAATAAGTGCATTCGTAATCTTGTTTGTGAGTCACTTGTGTAGTGTGTATGATAAGGTTGCCTTTTCAATTTATTTTTATTGGATTAATAGGGCGGATTAATGGTGCATGGGACTGGGTTTGGAATTAGACGTGGAAGGATTTTTGGAATTTAGAGGTACAATTTGTGTGAGGGCTTAAGCTTGATGTGAAGTGAATTCTCGTGTGTTATAGTTTTGACTTTCCTGGTGTTCTCACATCAAAGAAGAGACGGAGCTTTTTTTGGGTTGTTTGAACTGTTTGAAGCATTTCGGCGAGGTTGGAATAAAATAGACGCAGACGACGTCTCCGGAAACTTTTTACTACTTGCGTATGTAGGAGAATAAAGTAAAATGGAATATATTAATGTAGAGTAAACATTAGAATCATTGCGTGTATATATAGTAAGTGTGTTGATTGAATTGCTTGTGGGGACCGCTGTGGCTTTACGGTTTTCTGCAGTGTATGTATGTATACACACGATAAGGTGGTAGCGTAATAAGAGAGAACGGTGGGAAATATTGAGTTGTAGAGAGAGAGAGAGAGAAGAGATTGGAAAAAAGAGGAGTAGAGGAAATGAGTAAAGACGAAAGGGAAAAGGAAAGTAGAGGTAGCGTGCAGAAGAAAATGCTACGGAGGTGTGATTAGACGTGGCCTGGTGAAATTCATCAACATAGTCGGAATTCGGACTGTCAGGCGTCAACAACAGTGTAGCACTGGCAGCGTCCAAGGAAGAAGCAATCAAATCTCGGGTGAACCTTCCACACAATCGTGCCTTGACTCCCACCGCAAACACATCATGTCAACGTATCCGTGAGACTAATTATGACATTTGCTGCTCCTATAGCCAGTGCCAGGTTTGGAGAACTGATTGCTCAAGGTAAGGATAATATATTTTCTTGTTGGTTTTTTTAAAAATCTCTGGTATGTTTCTTTCTTTGGAGGGATGTGTTGAGGAGGATTAAAAAGAACGTGAATATTCACCTGCTATCATAAAGCTATTTGTAGGTAGTTACGGTGTGTTGAATGTGAAGACGGCAGACCCCGGGAATTAGATGGAAATAGATTTGTAGACGGTCGCGGTTTTCCGTTACTTCTTTCCTCTAAATGAGTTGAGAATTTTCCATCCAATTAATAGTTTGGGTTTAAGAGTGATTGTCGTCTCATTGAGGGAGTGCGATTATCAGGTTAGGTAAAGCTCAAAGTTAGATTTAAATTGAGCAGTTAGTTGGGAATTTTTAGTGAGGAATGTGTTTGGGCTTGTTGTGTTGATTGTGGGTTAAATGTGTTGTGAAGGGATTTTGTCAAAGAGGTACTAATTGGCTTGAGTTTGTTGATAAGCTTATTATTATTTGTTTCCAGCTTTGTCATCAGCCCAGAAGCCTCAGAAGTGACCCTGTGTAGTGGTTGGAGAATTAGTACTTACACGTGCATTAGGATTTGATTCTTCTTTGTGGAACAACCGGTGTAGGAGTTGCTGTTGGATAGAAAATTATTTGCAAAAAGTATTATGAGGAGATTTCGTTTAGCAGCTTTTAATTAGATAGCGATCGGTTGTGTGACATTTTGAGGTGGAACGGATGAACTCAGTCAAGAAACAAGTTCTTGCTCGTAAACGGTGGGAACTATTGCGGAGAGCAATTCAGAAGAAATCCATCGAGACAATAGATAATCCGGGGTCGAAACGCAGCTTTGAAAATTACTCCCAAATTCTTTCCATTAGTGCGGATAATAAGAGCCTGCTGAGAATTGAAATTTATCTGCCGGATAAATCCTATGAAGTTTGTTTGCACCGGGGGGCAGTTACTTGGCCCGCCCATTTGAAGGTTCGTTGAGAATTTTCAACGTTTTCGTCATTATTATTATTAGATAAGACATGTGAATAGTAATTGTTTGTATTGGAATGTTGTAGGAGTTATTAGATGATCTCAGCGACTTCGAACTGGACCGTACTGGTCGTATCACCATTTGGCCATCTTCTCAAGTACTAGCTTATTGGTGCCTTAAAAACAAGCATTATTTCCAAGGGAAATCCATACTGGAACTGGGTTGCGGCTTTCATGCTTTACCTGGCCTATCAATTGCCAAATTTTGTCAAGGTTTGTGCCATTCTTTTAACTTGTTCTATTCTTGCCCGTAATGGAAATTAGAGCATGAATTCGTTTTACGTTATCATGTTCTGGTTACTGATCAGATTGGTTATTTTTAGCCCGAGAAGTTGTTCTGACTGATGGTGATCCGAAAAACTGCGCTGAGGTACTGAAAAGTCTCGAATTAAATGATCTGAAAACAAAGACAACAAGTGTCCTTCTCTTACGCTGGGAAGAGTGCAACTATCCGAAGCTCGAATCAAAATTTGACGCGATAGTAGCAGCTGACATTGTGTACTATGCATCCACTTTCCACGTGCTGGTTGATGTGATATCCAAGTTACTCAAGCCCGGTGGAGAGCTGATTCTCTTCAACCCTTCCAGAGTATCCAAATTATCTGAATTCTTGACTATTGCTGAAGACAGTCAGCAATTTTCTGATATCACTATGTATGAAGAGTACGACAATTTTGTCACAACGACTGTAGATAAGATTAAGTCAGAGAATCCATGCTACGTACCTGAGTGGCATTATCCATGCCAAGTCATCCTGAGAAAGTAATCATACTCAATCATGTACATACCTCCTCCAGTTCTATGAAAAGTAGAAATGGAAATTAGCAACCTTTGTTTCATGTATAAAAAAGGCTACTTCACGTGGAAATTCCACTACTCAATGAGCTTTAAAATTCAACTAAAATCACCCTGGTATCATCTATCCTTTATAGGATGCTAGTAAATCCTAAATCCTATGAAACCTTCCTCTGGTAGGCGGTTAATTGTAAGTCCTATCCTCGCCCATGTGATTCACAATCACGACTAATTTAGTTGTGGTCATATTGTTACTAGTATTCGGAATCTGTTCACTAAATAATCACTTAAGTAACCTTACACGTACGGTCATAAATATTATCGAATTTCATGCGATCTCAAAGGATGTCCTGAAACGTATAACGTACACTACCTGAATTATCCTGATCTCTCAAGCTCCATGAAATCGCTGCCAAACTCCACATTCCGTCTTTCAGTGATTCCAGATTAGCTCATTTGTTTATGAACTGTTTTTGTTTATTTCAACTTATTATTGCCCAGTAATCTCATTTTATTAGTAATTAGTAAACTGGTAATCGAGCAGCTTCCAAACATACCTGGTCTTCGGTCTGTTCAACGATGATTCTACTGCGTATCAGTTCCCTCTCGTATATGTTTACTCTCCTATCAGTTATACCATTTCTCATGTAGCTTTTAATCATTTCATCGTGTTATGTGTACTAGTGTTATTGTTATGAAGTAATAAATTTGTGCGTATCCCTATTATTTTACACATAGTAATTACACTAATTGCATCATTTGTCTTTCATTGCATCGGCAATCGTGTTCGAATGTCAAAATCGTTAATCGCAATAAATACAGGAATACCAAATCGGTAGTATTTCCGTCAACTAACCTCTGCTCGCATTGCTAGAAGCATAATCTATACATTGGAAGTTTTATTAAAGCGAACTTCACCGTCTATGAAGTATTAAAGTATACATACAGGTTTGTGAATGTGTACATAATTATATACCACATGCAAGGGTTGGGGCTTGAATTTATTTGGACGTACGAATACTACAAACTACAACCGCTTGCTGGAGAAATGCTTGTTTAAAATTAGACGCGGGAAAAATCAAATCCATAGATGTTTTTCGATTTATGTTTCGTCTGTATGTATGTACGATCTGTGGTGCATCTTTACCTTGATCTCGGTGCTGTAAAGTGTAAAGTACACCTTCGCTTTGAAACGGAAACAAAAGCTTACACAAGCACAACAAGATAGACAACAAAAAAACTTTAAAACCCAAAGACAGGATCATCGGAAGAACGGATTCTGGTGAGGTCAAAAAGGTACAGTGGGAATCATAATTCAGTATTTCACAAAATAATTAATGCAAATACTTTGAACTTTCAAGTTGAACCCATGTTGAAAAACGTTACATTTATAACTAATTGAAATTATGGAGGCAAGTGGTTACTGATTATGTCTAATTTGAGCTTGTTTTTGTAGTTACGTACGTTGGAACAGACAATTGTGAGAAGTGGGATTCATCCTAATAAAAATTCGTGCCAGCTGGTAGCAACTATAAAATTTACTAGTTAGGGAAATTCATTTTTGAAAACTTAAAGCTTTGCTTTCATCATGACGGAGTATTGGAAGAGTCAAGAAAAAACGTTTTGCGATATTTGCAAATGCTGGTTGACTGACAACAAGAGTGTAAGTGGCGAATCTTTCTGCTTTAAAAAATCATGTAACGTGAAAACACAATTTAATGTGATTGTTGAATATGGAATTTAGAGCGTGGATTTCCACAAGAATGGGAAACGACATAAGGAAAATGTGGAGAAGCGATTGAAAGATATTCAGAGAAAAAATAAGGCAGATGAAAAGAGAGACAAGAGATTTGAGTTGGATATGCAACGTATTGAAAAAGTGAGAATCATTTTTGGCCAGTCTTAATTGCGATCGAGCGTTTTAGTAGGAGTGATTTAGTTTTGAGACGGAAAGTCTTGTAACATTTATTTCAGTAAATTCATGAGGAAATTTTTATTTTGATTGTAGGCAGCCCTCGCAGCTTGCCAAAAAGAGGGCGGAAGTTTAACTGATTTAAGCACACAGGAAAAGCTATCAAATACTCCAGATTTAGGCTCATCAGCAACTTCCGGAGGTAGTAATGAGAAGGTGGATAGTTCAGGTATGGGAGAGCCACGAATTATTCACAGGAAGGAAAAGAAGAAACCATTGGTTGCAGAACCAGCGTCGATGATAGCACCCAGTACATCGAGTGGAACAATTGGGGCTTGGAAAACTGTGACACAGCCGTAAGAGCTCTAGCTGCTTTAAAAATTCTTACATAAAATCATTTCCGGGCATGTATAACTTTTCCTTGTTGTAGATCGTTTGATGACCTGGAACTCCCTCAAACAAATAGAATTGTGTACGAACCTAAACAGCCAGAGAAAAGGAAAATAGAGTTCAAACAAAAAGTGGCACCATCCCTCGAATCAAATTCAGCCTCCTCAATGACCAGCTCTTGGATTAAAGTTGAACCTACTACGGTTGCTTTCAAGAAAAGAAAGACTGCTAAACCTAATGTGAGACAACGAAATGATGACGATTAATTGCTATTAAATTGGTCGTGTACAACCTGTTCTATACTTATTGAATGACTGTAATAGTTTATCTGCTATTTGTAAATACAAAAATACATGCAGAAAACCAGATCGTAAATGCACCAGATTCGGGACCATTTTTTCTCTCCTATAGGAGTTCAAAAAAATTTATTTTGTAATCAAAAGGATTGAGTTACATTTTTACATAAAACTGACGAGGTATGTTTTCTAGAAATTTCAGATCTTAAGTCAGTGGGTATAGCTAATTATTTGCGCATGAAGGAACAGTAGAAAACCAAAATTGTCCACCCAATGCAGTGCAAGTTTTTTAACGATTTACATTTACGGTTTTTCTTTGTTGCAAGTTGCAATATCCATTCCTGCTGCATCCTGCCTATATAATCACTATACAACGCTCAAATAATATTGCACGTAACAGTTATTAATTTAATGATACACGCAGACCAAAGCAAGGGTTTATATTATCTCTGTAATTTTAGTCTTTAATCTATAAAAACGTTGCATAATAACCCTTGGAAAATTATTATTTCCTTCAAAATATTTTGTCAATAACCTTTGCTATACCCTATATGCCATGATTTTACGAGACGAGCTTTTTAGAGAGTAAATTATGCTACTCTTCCCGTCATGTTCAAAGTCTGGCATTATGGGTAACATAAAAATCTCATGCTCTTCTATATTGCAATGAAACATTGAATTAATGGTCTATCTATGCAACCTCCTAAATGGTAGAGCTGTAAAATCCGCAACTATTGCATCCGCATACCGAGGTTTTGTAATATTTCACCGTTCTGTAGGTAACGCTAATAGCACAGAACAGAAGGCATGCCCAGTCTGCATTGCAATTAAAATTAATTACCTCAACACACCTCTCGTGTTATGTATGGCATTTCTGTCGATGGAAAGGATCATAAAGTCATTAAGAGCTATGCTCGCTCCAGCTTACCTGCAATTCTGCAGTAATTACAATTGAGAGCACAGCCAATAAAAAACCATGGGTTGGAATTTCCTCTGGAGTTTCCGACTTGCTTTTTAGAGCACCGCACTCCACTGGATCTTTGGGGCTAGGTTTCTGTTTCTGCACACCATTACCATTATACATAGGGAAGTATAACGTCCACATGCATTAATACCACATAGTGCTTACACAATACATGCTGCACTAGAGTAAAAAATCCCACAAGGGAAATAAGTATACATAAGTAAAGTAGTAGATACAACAAAAATAATTTCAAGTTGCAAGTGTTTTTTACGTCAATAATATATCTGCATTGTCCCTGTCCGTGTGGGTGTGTGCAGGTGCAGATCAGCCAGTGCATTGGAATTATTGCAATGTGAGTTTGTCCTGTCAGGGTAAGTATGTACATATTTATTATTATTTAAAATTCTGTTAATTATTGTAATCTCATTTAATGGAATAATGATAAGAACATAAACCATAAATTATGCTAATCGAATTGCTTATAACTCCACACTAGGATGACAAAACTTATTACCGGCTGGTCTATTTCCCTTGACAGTATTAATAAAAATTGAGGTGACAACCCGAACAAAAATAATCGGCAATCCTGCAACTTTGTGTCTGTCTGTGGCATTCATCGAATGGAATTATCTGCTGATGATGAAGTGAACTATGACGTAAGTTTCGTTCATAAAAAATTTAACATTATAATGCTAATAAAGATTTACTAATATGTAAAATACATATTAAAGTGAAGGTTTTATTAGGTAATCAAAAATTTCATTGTTATTGCTCTAAGTATTGAAGCTCTCGTGTGTGTGTAAATCTATCATTATTTTGAAGGAATCAGCAAAACTTGAGGAATGTCATCAACAGTTACGACTGTAGTTATTTATACTTGCACAAGTAAAATTTAAAACTGTATTTATGCAGGAACCATAGGACTTGAAATTAAATTGAGAAATAAATTACAATTTGAGTTTCCCATTTTGGTAATATATATTCGCTGGAACAGTTAGTTGGAAACGAGAAGGAGGAAGATACAAATTTGCAGGTTTATTTGTAATTATTACGAGGGTGTTTTATGTGCATTAATGTTAATTTTTATGGGGTACATTGGCAAGTTCTCATAAAAGGGTTGAAAGATATCAGAAGGTGATTAATGATGTTTGATAATAGGTTTTGAAGTGTTGGCTGAATTTTTAAAGAAAATGCATACATAAGAGGTCCATTTAGAGTTGCTTTATTTGTACCGACAGGAAAACATTCAGTCAGAAAATATTATGAGTCATGAGTGACACTTCTGGCAGTTGTCATTTATTTATTTAATTTATTGATTTTGTTCGGCACGAGTGAAGGAGTCTCGTCTTCCAAAATGATATGGAAATGTTTCATTGAACATGTAAGAATCTTTTTCCCCTTCTCCCGGTCATAGTTATTTTTAAAACTTTATAGGAAGTTAAAGTTCATGATTTTTATCCTCCTGTCTGTACTTGTAGTGTACTTATGTCTGAAGAAATTTGCCAACATATTTTCTTATGTAGATGGATTAAATATGGGATTGAAGAGTAATAAAACAGCAATTTGCATTTTCATAATACAGTAGTATTTACTGGTCAACAATGCTGCAGTATTGACGTGTCGAGACGGATATCTACAGTTATTATCGAACTGTTAAAAATATCCACGTCTGCAGATATAATAATTAAGTTATAATACGATTATGATAGCTACGTGGATTAAAAACATTAATGCTAAGGGTTTGTTTCTTAGGGTCTTTTGAGGATGATAGGACTAAAGTGCTGATGTTGAATAAGTTACATCATTGACAGTTTCCAGAAAAAACTAATGATATACGCAGGCCCATATTTACCAGGTTCTTTCAATTAACTGCATGGAAATAAACGCGTATAAAGCGGATAATCGATTATCAAAAGCACGAGGTTTTAAGAAACTTTCCGCATGATCTATTTACTTAATTTGGTATACGTGCCACTATGTTAGGTAATTATTATATACCTTATGGTTCCTAGGAATGGTAGTTTAAAGAAAAAAATTTAAAGCTTAATATTTAGTGCCAGTGCCAGTTGCCAATATTTGTTGACGTTAGAATTCTCGTTCTGTCGTTCTGCATGGTTAGTTTTTTCGAGTTGTTTCGTTTTGCAAAGGAAAGTATTTGCTAGAGAACGTTCATCCCTAGGGAGCTTTAAAACATGTTGCAGAGAGAAATAATGAAAATCATACATAAGTTCATACATAAATGCGAATCGTGAACAAAATATTCAAAGAATACAAAGAAAAATGGCAATACAGTCATACAGTGTAATCATTGCTTTCAGTGTACGCTGCTGGCGTTAGGTAGGATGTGATGATTCACGTTTGTGTATATAACAAGGACGTAATCCCTCGTATAATAGGAAATATCATTTTTTAACTTTTTAATGTCGCACTGCGAAAAATAACAATCCGCACTGTAAACGTCAAAAGGCTTTTATTGAACGCAAAAATCTTTCAATTGAAGTACATTCTTTTTTATGAGGACCGTGAACTAAAATCCCACATATTGTTCAAAGCAATAATAATAATAATATGAAAGTGTTTTCGTGAAAAAACAATTAACAAAGAAGCATCCCTACTTTTAATGAATGAATCAATAATTTAGTAATGTTTAAACTTCAAAGTTACTCTACAACATGAATGAAGCAATAATTTAGTACGTTGTTTAAACTTCAACGCTACTTGAAATGAATCAGTCAATGAGTTAGTATGCTGTTTTAATAATGTTGTTTGATTAATATTATTATGCCCTTGCAATTACTTTTAGTTCTAGGCTCTAAATTAAAATTAGCAGGCCCTACACATATTATGCAATCATTCGTGTTCATTTCAGACTCCAATCCATTTACATACATGCAAATGAAACGATTGGATAAAAATTGTTTTTGGAAATGAAAAATCATCGT
>JAQFXU010004524.1:0-13336 GCA_034693705.1 Spatulosminthurus flaviceps | reverse complement strand
TTTTGCGCAAGCGAATGATTCAAAAGTTGAATATTCTACTTCTTGCGAGTCACAAAAACGCATCTTCGTAAAAATCATTCCGTCCACGTCTGTGTAATGTGAGTATAATATTTTGAAACCGGAACATTCAGTAAATAATCAGAAATAAAATTATGATCTATGATTCATAATTTGTGGGAATTCACACGATGTAATAATAATAATTATTATTATTACTTCAAGCTTCCAAGCATCTAATCTCTTGAAATTGCTATATTTATTTCTCAAACTATTGCCAGAAAAGACAATTAATATGCCAAATTCTTTTTTGTTTTTCTTCGATAAAGAAACATGAATTTTAATAAAAATAGAACTAGAATAAAAAAGAGTCTACACAGTAAACCTAAAAATAATATTGAGACAAAGGTCTCAAGTGGATTTTGAAACCGGAACATTCAGTAAATAATCAGAAATAAAATTATGATCTATGATTCATAATTTGTGGGAATTCACACGATGTAATAATAATAATTATTATTATTACTTCAAGCTTCCAAGCATCTAATCTCTTGAAATTGCTATATTTATTTCTCAAACTATTGCCAGAAAAGACAATTAATATGCCAAATTCTTTTTTGTTTTTCTTCGATAAAGAAACATGAATTTTAATAAAAATAGAACTAGAATAAAAAGAGTCTACACAGTAAACCTAAAAATAATATTGAGACAAAGGTCTCAAGTGGATCTTATACTGGGATACGGTAAAGTGGATAAAGTACGCTTGTTAAAGTTTGCTGTGATGAGGTTATAATTTTGTAAACGTATATTTACTAGACAAGTATAGTCCTGCTCCGCAGGGTGGGGCGGGGAGTTGTATAGAGGGTGAAGGAAGTTCCAAAACTGCAATATTTGGGATCGACATCACGGATAACCTTTTGGCCTATTATTGTTGTGATAACCATTATTAGATTACATCAAATTACATATAAAGGTGTAGATCATAAGTTATTCCATATGAAATGAATTTTATGTTTTGAATGATTACAGGTAAACAAAATCATTTACGAAACCATGAGGCAGTTTCGTCTAAAATAACACATTCGTAAAGCTTCAATATGTAATATTTTATAGTTTACTTAGTATAATTAAGGATTCGCGTTTCAAAACCTTGGCCAACCAGAAGTAACAACAAGTTCCCGTAAGGTAATTCAGCTGCTGCCATACTTTGCACGTCATTCACACCGCAACGAAATGATTTCAAAACTGACCCATCTAACTTCCTAAATGTAACAATCTGATCCGCAGATGCAGCTAGTACCAGATTGTTGTCGGTCACAATGACTGAATTAATTGCTGCTGAATGGTGGGTGCGATCCTCAAATAGCAAAACAAGCTCTGAATTGATTTTTTCATCACAGTCACCACTATGTAACATTTCGAAAGCTTTTAAAACTCCATCGTCGGAACCAGAAATAATCAAATCCTTACGTTTAGTAGCACCCTTAATTACAGCCAATGATGTAATTCCAGCATCATTTATTTTTTCTAACTTTAATAACGAACTAGTGCTATCTAAGGACTCTTTTTCATTCCTGCTACACGAACTATACATTAGCTGTCCAACTGAATTCGAGCCATATACAAAACCTGAGGAATTAAATGAATGAACTTGAGTAATAGCGTGCAACTCCCCACTATCTGATTGGCCTTGGTTGAAAGTGTGTAACAGGAAAAACCTCTGACGATGATAGCGAACAAGTCTCAGATACCCGTCGGAGCATGCGCACACCAACTTGTACTGTCCTTCTTGTTCCTTTTCTATGCTTATATCCATTATCCGCATATCCGGGTCGGTACATTCCTTCTTGCTGTTTTGAGCAGTCAGCAACATAGTCGATGTTTGCTTCGTCCACGTCACATTATTATTTCTACATTCTGTATTTTAAAAAAAAATTGGAATTCGAAGATCCAGAACATGAATATTAAATAATTACTAGAATTTCAAATTTAAGTAACTCACGCAAAAACGAAGCGACAATTTGTGAGCGACCACCGCCACTAAAGATTTGCAATGCATTATTTCCCTTCAAATAATGGTATTTTATTACTCTGACGCTTGAAGCATGATTCTTGAATTTCGAAATTTTGCTGGTTGTTACTTGATGTTGAGCTCCTTCAATTTTGGAGAGTTGAACTGACACTCTAGAGAACCGTAGAAATGCATCCTCTCCGGCTGTAAGTATACCCAAGGTTTCGCAGCCTTCCTTGTTTGGATGAATTATTAAACCTGGACATACGGTTATGACATTGATGGTCTTCCCTCCAAATACACCGTTCTGAAAAAATATTCGTGATGATAGATGTTAAAAACGAAAACTGGGAAAAAACTAAACATCTTCACAATGATAACTGATAACCAAACAGAATAGTTATAAATCACTACACACTAAAGCTAAACTGGTATTCGCCATACTTGAATATTTGTGGAGTCCAATCCAAACACGGACAAAGTTAGTTGTTTGTGACGAATAAAAGCAAAACTGAAAAGAGAATCTACAGTAATATCCCAAGATCTGTGAGCTCCTCCACATGGAAACTTCTTGACAACCCTATCCTCAACTAAGTCCAAAATTACGAAGTCATTCTAGAAGAAAGTGCAATGTTTTTAACTAAAAATAAATAGAAATAATTGTCCTTAATGTGTCAGAAATAAGAGAACTAGGTTTTAAATAATTTACCTCAGAAAATCCACAGATAAAAGTTCCTAATGGGGAGCCAACTAACTTGGCGTTCCAATTTAAGCACGATTCCACTGTTTGTATTATATTTAAAGATAGATGGGGATGTAGCTGTAGCTTTAAATTAATTATCAAACGATTTCTACCAACGGACCATAATTCATTACTAACTATACCCTTTTTTAAATCACAGACACCGTATGGCCCATGTAACTTTGGAAGCGAAAACAAGGCCGAGTCAGATTCCTGTCCAATTGTAAACACATGGAGATTTCCTATCTCATCCCCAAGAACTAAAAATATTTCTGAATCCGGCTTTAATGTAACAGCTGCGGAAACGCCTGGTTTCTCTTTCCAATTGATTTTAAAATTTTCTATCTCCTCCCAAAGAAAATCGACTCGATTTTCTCGCAGTTGCAGTACATGCACCATTGTACATGTAGACACCACTACTAAGTCATCAGCGAAGTGTACACTAACTATTTTAGAGTCGAATTTGTTTTTTTGTAAAAAGCTTCCAGCTGATACGCTACCATTATTTAAGTTCACATCTAGACCAATAATATACAACCACCCAGTCTTAGAACCAATTGTTAAATATCTGCGATTAGAAGATACAGCGAACGTATTATACGACGTCAACTCCTGGTCTCGAAACAATTCCGTCGGGGTTTCACCTTTTCCGACTACCACAATCTTTCCGGAGTTCATGGAAATTAGTAACTGATTGTCATTGTAAAACTTGACTTGACGAGCGTAGTCATTTCCTCCTAGAAGAAATAAACCAAAATAGATACCACGTCGCTACATAAAAACATATTTCAGATTAATTAAATCCTTGTTGAATGACAAACCTTCGCTCCCACGTATTGGTAACAGCTCTACAGCAGATGTAAAAAACGGATCCGACAAATTCCAACGACAAACCGACCCATCATCAGAGCCAGACAACTAAAATGTTATTGCTTCAGGCAAAATTCAGCAGAAATATCATTGTTGGGAAATAATTTACCTAACATTACTTACAACTGATCTGCCATTGGAATCGAATCGACAACAACGTATATTTACAATAGTGGGTCCTGAAAACATTTTTTTTAGTCTTCCATTCGTCTCCCACAAAAGCAAGTTAGAATCCTGTTAAGAAAAATTACTCCAAAACATGACAAGGAATCCCTAATTTTCTTTTACTGGAAACTATTTGAATACAAGCTTCTCATTTTACCTGACCAGCAGATACAATATGGTCATTGAGAATGTCAACCTGCCAAACACGACCAGTATGCCCGATCATTTCAGCAAGCAAAGAAATTGTCACCAAGTTTTGACTGAATGCAAAGGCTATGCGACCAGACCGCACAGATTCGTCGGAAGACTCCAACTTCCACGCAAACACACTTCGTTGGTCACTGGATGCAACTAGTATTTGATTTTCGGTTGAATACATTAGACTGAGGACGGATCCCTACACAAATAACATGCAGTTATCTGACAAGATTTCAGGAGAAAGCAAAACCTAATACGAGTATATCTGCATTTATTGATTTATTATTAATTGTTATTATTATTCATGCAGCTTCGAAGACCAAACTACCTTAATCCCTTCGACCAATATGTGATAATTCTTTGTTAAGTCCTTCGGTGACCAAACATATATTTGAGACAGGTTCGTCCCAGAAAATACCAGCAAATCATCTTCACAAGTTCCACTGACGGCAGCAGAAAATAAGGTTGTCTGAACCCCTCTAATGATCTTTCTGACACTAGACTGTATCATTCGACCTCCAGCCCAAAAATGCCATTCATACACATGAAGTATATTTTCGTCAGTCAGGGCTGCTAGCTTCTGTCCTCCCTCCAACCACCTGCAAACACACAAAATTCCTTGGACTCATGTCTTTACAAATCGAATTTTTACTAATTCATATCCATATAACCATATAAGTACACAGTTACAACATAACGCATACCTTGCAGCAATATAAGTACTACCTCTCAAGTACTCAGGGTCAGGACCATCTTCACAAATTACCGCAGACGAAATCTTCAAAAAACTCCTGTCGCAATGATAAACTGCACAATATCTTCGTCCAAAGGCAAACAGCAAATTCCAACCATCATTGCAAATCGCTACCGATAATCCCAATATGGTTTTGTCCAGCGGAAACAGAGCGACTTGATTTACTTTAACTCCATTCTTCGAAAAAACTGAAAGACCGGGCCCTTCACAGACAAGTACATAGTTCTCCGTTAACTCAATGCATGTGATAGGTCTACACTGAGCCAAAAGAGTTGGTTCCTCAACCATCCTTAATTTCCAGTTATTTTTTTCTCATCCCACAAAGATCTGAGTCAGTACAGCATTAGTCCACTAAGAATACCAAAACTGCTTTCAAAACCACCTGAAATTACATGTAAAGTAAAATCATTCAGTGAATATTCACGAACACCTCTAAATCCTAAAAAAAAGTAACCCACGTTAATCCCGCGTCAAATAGTTTTCGAGCGTTATAATAAAAGTACTTACATTAAATACTTACTTGAACTCACATGGGGTACTGGTAAATAATTCCACTAACAAATAACACTACTTACGTTAAATACATACTTCAACTCACATGGGGTACTGGTTAATAACTCCACTAACAACAAGTAATAATTAATAGATTCCAACGAGGACGAGGTCTGTTCAGATGCAATCCAATAATTACAATATTACTCATTATTGTTAGTGGCTAGAAGGCTAGAACTATTACTGTACTTTACTTTGAATCACACATTTATTTACTCGGAATGTTGAAGGTTGAAGACTATTATTATTATTATTGTATACTACGCAAATGACAACATGTACTGAATACTGATATAATGATACAAGATACTATACGCAAAAAGCACATGCTCAGTGAAATTTAAATTTCCAGCTAAAGAGTTCAATTGGATGGATTTTCATTTCCTTCAGCCATAGAGTCAAATGCGAATGTAAATGTTTATTGTATGGTTCGAGTAAATGGTGCATAAAAGAATACACCCTTATAATTTCCAGATGAGCACTGGGAGTTGTGTTGTGCTGTTGCCAGAGTACAGCACAGTCAACGTTCAGTTAAATAAATCCGTTTTGGAGAGAGGTCGAAGCCTATATTTCTTGAGACGCAGTCAGCTGTAAACAAGGTTGCAAAAATGGAAACTCCGGCCCCAATAGAAGGACTGCCCTAATGTATTGCAGGACACGTGTGTCTTATTATTATTTTAAACCTATACAAACGCAAACTAACTTAACTGATTTGAAATGTTTTGAAAGGTCTTAGAAGAGGAGCCTTTATTAGAAAGGCTTCCAACCTTCCACCCTCAAGACTTTTAAATGGTTTAAAGGCTCACGTTTATTACAACCATTAGAGGTGGTTCCGCGTCCGCGAATAATTAAGGGAATATGAAGTAATTTTGCAATTGTAGACATTTTATAAACTGACTTGTGGCCATTTTCATGTTATTCCTGAATCTTCGAATTTTGTTCCAAGAGAACATCTGCCTACAACAAAACCGATTTCAGAATTGTATTTGAAATCGAAAATTTAAACGGTACTCTACATTTAGATTTTGAAGCTTCGCGACTCCCATGTCAAAATCTACTTTGTAGGGCAGTGTCAACCCCCAAAATTAAAAAAAAACATTTTCAGTTTATCTGTACAAAGATACTCTACATTTATTCACCGGTGTGGGTTTCGCAAAATTTTTATTTGCATGACTTTTCACCAGTGCAGTGTGGGTTTCGAAAAATTTACATTTCCATGGCTTTCCACTAGTTTTAGTTTTGCAGAATTTACACTTCCATTGCTTTTCACCAGTGTGGGTTTTGCAGAATTTGCACTTGCATGGATTCTCACCGGAGTGGGTCCTGCAAAATGGGCACTTGCATTGTTTTTCACCGGTGTGGGTTTTGCGAAATGTACATTGGCATGGCTTTTCACCTGTGTGGATCCTGCAAAGTGACATTTGCTAGTTTTACGTAAAAAGACATTTACGAGCTTATAGGCGTCGTAAACGACGACCTTAATGATTTAATGTTTTAGTATGATCCTAAGAAATGGAATGATGGTGCTTTCATATTTTTCAATTCGCTTATTTATATATACTAGTATTTTCAAACTTTTATTAATCTAAATGTATGGAAACTTCAAGTAGATCAGTGTACCCAAAAGAGTCAAACATATTAGGGAGCAATAATACGCGTAATATCAGGCAAAATTCCCCACGTGTCAGGTCCAGTGGACTTAGGGTAATCCATCATTTGTAAGCAGTAAGCAGCTCCATTCCAAATCTCGTAGTCTTCATAATCCAGAATGCTACGCCTGAAAAAAATACAGGTTAGCATATTGTTTTTTTTCAATTTAAAACAGATTTTGCCGTGATGACGACTAAAGTTTAATTACTTTCTCCTTGAAGAGGGATTCTGCTTAATGGGTCTGCTGATATAATCTGCCCCTGTTAAATTCATCCTAACTGCAGCAACTGTTGCGTCCAGGTTAGCCATTATGGTATTTAAGTCTCCGTAAGGTAGAATGCTGCGGTACTGCATCACCTTCGTTATTTGGTCACATTTCTTCAGCCTATGAATGAAATATGACTTAACTTGACAAAAACCGAAAAGGAGAGTAGATTACTAACTTTCCACGTGGAAACTGAAATACGCTATGCTGAATTATTAGAAATTTACCATCTGTTTTGTAGAGATGGCATGGAGAAAACCATTTTCATTTCCTTTCTTAAATGCCTTCGCTGTAGTGTCCTGGTGTCAAAGTAGGGCAGGCAGTAGTTGTACACGAAGTTGACAATTTTGAACATGGCGTCAGGAATAATATCGAATTTGGTTTCATCAAATTTATGCTCATCCTCTAACTCTGGAGGGACGTACTCGTATTCAAAAAGAGACTTGGCTTTTTTGAAATACTGAACCTGAAGAAGAGCGTTGTATACTTAATTGATTTAAAGTCCTTGCATGTAAGAAAAATGTATTGTTTTTTTATCTATATAAACCTGTGCCGGACATCCTTTAGTAATGAAGTGCATATCACGCGAATTCAGCTTGCAGTGATTCAAAGTATAAATAAGCTTTTCAGTGAAATCCAAATTTTGATATTTGCGTTCAGCCAGTCGATTGGAGTAGAGATAGTAGAAATATTTGTAGACTTGTTCAAGGAATGTATGCGGAACAACGATATTTGATACGACCGATTTGTATACATTCATTGCTGCTTCAATGATTCTGAAGGGACCAGAATTTGGCAAGTAACTATAACCTAAAATTTGTTTGTGCAATAGCCTTGTAAAATATTCTGCCAACTGAACATTTTCTTCCATAATTTCGTCGCATTTTGCTTCTCGTGACATTCTCTGAAGTTCTTCATCCTCAGCAACGGTGTCCTCTTCGGACAAATCTGGCAACAAAATGTTGGTATCGGGGTCGTGAATACAGCTTGAAGATAACATGCAATGACGTCCAAGATCTTTAAAGAATGAAGATACAATCATTAAGTATGTATAGAAAGGTGGCGGATAAGATCGTCTTTTGGTGTTAATTTTAGTACAAAAATTTCATACATTGTCTATAAAAATGAACCTTTTCTTTATCCCGGATATTGAAAACAGTGGATGCATTGTCGCAATTTGGGCCAACTCTAAAATTTTTAGATACTTCCGAAATCGTACCTGAAAGGAGTGATAGTTGACTTAATTTATGTTATGATGTCAAAGAATTTTAATTGTTTAGAAAATACATCTCTTTTTAAAATCATCTTTATAAATATTAAATATCCATCGATATTTGATACAACCGGAAATACCACCGCAGCTTAATCTTAACAGCTTACCATTGCTTTTATCAGCTTCAATATCATCCACATAAACTCCATCATTGTATCCAATGGACTTGTTTAAACACAAGTCTCCGATTTGCGTCTCCACTTTTGATTCTTTCCGATGATGTGCAACGTAAAATATTTTCTGACGAGTTATTTCTTCCCTGGTAAATTGAGCATTTTCTTCACGAACATCATTGATCTTGTACCTTCTTAGACCGTAGTAATCCAATCGATCTGTTCCAGCCTCGTATGGGATGATAGTCACAGTGTCATTAAAAGGTGCGGTGGGATGTGTCAAGGAGAGGAATAGATTCCACTTTAAATATTAACAGAAACTTAGACACTTTTAGAAAAATGTACTTTTTGTACCAAAAACTGTGGAAACATTTTCGAGTAAAAAAAAATAACCCACATCGCTATAATGCTGCGGTTTGTATTCCATGCACTTTAATCCACGGTTAGCAATGACTCCATCAAATACTTCTGGATTATTAGAGCCTTTATGCATGAATCTAAAGTTTTGAGTAATCAATTCACATATTTGCAAACCCAGAATTACCATAATGCCAAAATCATGATTGATATTATTTAAGTAGTAACAAATAAATATGATTCATAGATAAACTCACACCCCATTCGCGCAAATGCATTCTGGAAGGTGTCTGAAATTTGGTTTGAGTAACACACCACCAGGACATTGATCCATGCTGACAGTGTAGATTCGTCTTTCATGACAAAAACGAAGGGCAGCACGTTTGTCAGTATTTCCAGTCACAAAACCATGGTAAAATATTATTGAATTAAATAATAATAAACTCCATTTCACCTTTAATTTTGAAATCAGGAGTTTTTTCATTTTTCATATATGTTTAGATACACGTGAGCTTATGTTTACCTATATGCTATTCTAGCTATGCTTAGTAGCTAAAAATGTAATCCTGGTAATTGTTTTAAAACTATCGATTACTTCACATGTTATTCAATTTGAATAGAATTGACAGAGGGATGAAATTTGAATAGCTTGATCTTATTCATACTCCTGCAGGAATGAAAATATACACATTCAACGTCATTTTTTATTGATGCGAAAAAGAATGTTTATTTATTTGACTGACAATAATTACTATTAGCCTATAAATATAACATAGATAAAGTTTGTTTATACATGTTGTTTATGCTATAGTATTAACATGAATAAGCACAAGTAAGATGCTAATTGAATGTATACACCGGTACGGTACGTTTTTCTGATTACACCCAAGATACAAGAAACAGTGGCACTACCCGACACCCATTCAAAATTTCTGTGTGACCCCTATGAAAATTGGAATTATTCTTTAAAATTTCTCGCAACGTAATAAGGCAAGGGAGAGACACTGGACGCCATTTCCCAGCACGAAATGATTTCTTAACCTCGACCTTATAGCATCCCATCTGAAAATGGCCACCTTTGCTGATAACCCTGCTCCTTAATAATTAACCTTCCTAAGCCCTTGCGTGGGTAGGAATGCTGATTTTACTATAATATTTTTTACAGGCATTTTCGGGGAAATTATGACACTTTTATAAAAAATACGTTCCATAAATCTGCAAATCATCCGTAAAGCGTTGAATTCTTTTATGAAGAACACCAGTATGCTTGAGGTGATACCAGAAAACAGGATCATAAAAGCACCTTTGTAATTCTTCAGTGTTATTGTACCCTCTTTATTACGCTGTTCAACGATGAGCTTCAAGTCGTTTCCTTTGTTTCCAAGCAAATTCTGCTGTCTTCGTAGTACCTCATAGTCCATTTTAATCCACCTGTCAGGAAGGCCAGCGGAAGCAAATATGCTCACAGCCCATTTGACTGATTCAGACAGAAAGGACCGTTTTGGTAACATAGGTCCAGCTGCTACAAAAAATTCCTTTGCCTGGGCCACGGATAAGTCACTCCTACCGAAGCGATTGGAAAAGTATCGGAAGATTGAATACTCAATGAAGGAATCGTAAGTAATGCAACAAAATTTTGAGGTTCTTGCCCGTTCATAGCATTGAAAGGAATTCGTTATTAATTCAAGCTTTGCCGTTAGTTTTATCATGGTTGGGTTTCTGGAGAATCGAATCACATCATAAGCTATCCCTCCGTAGTATTGAAGACCCCAAGTGTAGCTTGAGGATGCGACAAGTTCATCGAAATTCTTGGGTTGTGGTGGGTAATAAGGAAAAGCTAATAACCCAACAACTTTACCTTTGTAAAGTGTTGCTATTACTAGACCAAGTAGACTCCAAAAAGCTGCGAAGTTCCTCAAAGATATACTTCCATGAATTTTGCAGGGTTTCTCAAAGAACGCAGCAATTGTGAATTCAAGCAAGGCGCATTTATTCATGCTATTTGGGTGCTTTCCTACTTCCTGAAGAGTGAACATAGTGAAGTATCCCAAGAAAAATGAACTTACACACAGAACCCAAACGAGCAAAGAAAATGGCCAGAATATGGCTTCCCATGTGTAGACAGCAGGTTGTTGTCCTGAAGCAAATGACAAGGAAACGAACTCAATGGCTCCAACCATATCCACGTACTGGTATCTCAACCAACTTTCACCCGCAAAACCGATTACAGCTCTATTGTAGACCAAATCTCCCATCATTCCACTCCAAGTCCCGTTTTTAAAATTGCCTGAACCTCCCCCATCACTTGAAGGAAATGGAATTAATGTGCAGTTTAGTCGAACCTTAAGCTCTTCATCTACATAGAAGTACTGGCCTCGTACTACATGATACTTTTCATTTGAGCTTTTTAATTGAACTCTGGAAGGGATTTTTATAACTATGCTAACTGATAATTCCCGACCATGTAGATTTGTAACAGTTTTTGGGAATAGTTTATCGATTGAATTTTTGTGTATTTTATTTATGTCCTTTCTCAATAATAAAGTAACTTGATGTTTGCAAAGAGAACAAATTCTTCGAATGCCAATTTTCGAGTCATGGTTCCGAAAAATTACAAGGCTGTGAACGTATTGGAGTAGCTGGATTTGTTTTGAGAAATAATTATTTTCAGCTTCATCATTACTGCCATCATCTATAAAAATATAGAAATCTTCGTTCTTCTTGGTTAATGGCCAAAATTTAGTCGCAATTCTATCATTTATTCTTTGAATTACGCTTGCATGTGGTATGCTAATAGTGGCTACTGTGCAGTAAGGAGTAAATTTTTTTATTTGGTATTGCCACCTTGCTTTTGTCTCTGGGTCTTCACTACTTTCCTCCGTTGGTGTACTTTCTCCTTGTCCTATTAAGCCCTCAATTGAATACACTACTGACTTTGACTGGTAAGTACCATCTTTGTGTTCGTTCGAGTCCGTAATAGCAGCAAATAAGGCGTCCAAATAATTTATTCTACTGTAGGGTGGAATTACAAATAATTTCTCACATTCTCCTACTTTTGGGTGGACAAGCAAATTTCGCAAGAAGTCAATTATTTCAGATTTAAAGTTAGGATGGGGTTGCAAGAAACTGTGAGGTTTTCCCTCATTTCTTAAAATTTGGTCTCCGGAAATACCTTGTAATGTCGAAAGAACTGCCGCAGCTATCACAAAACAGAGTGACCGCTCCATATGGTATAATTTCTGGTGGTTTTCTAGGGGAAAAACTTCCAACAAGATCCCGATTCACAACTAGTCCTAAAATCGTACTCGATGCCTTTATTAAGTACTTCAACAGTGTGGGCTCTTGCTCTTACTATGTAATACCTTATTATATAGTATTCGGTTTGTTCAGTTTAGAATTTGTAACCTCATTTTCAGCCTAAATACTTCAGACACTTATTCATTATCAGAACTGGGATAAAAGAATTAAATGATCCAGAAAATCATTAATGGTTGCTAAAACATAATAGGACTCGAAATTCGGCACGCACTGGATAACATAAAGGTTACTTCATATATAGGCAGTTTTTATACTGCTCTCCCCCTTTTGTATAGGATCGTGTGTTGCTGTTTGAATTTGAATCTTAATTGGCTTGGCATGCTAGCACTATACATTCACATAATACTTGACAATAAGCAAACCATTAAAACAAGGCGGAGGATCAAGTTTTCAATTATTAATGAGACCATGACGGGTATAAGGTATGAGCTCGCAATGTTCAGTAATATAGATGTATTATGGAATTTGTTAT
The DNA here is from genome assembly GCA_034693705.1 of Spatulosminthurus flaviceps. Lineage (NCBI taxonomy): Eukaryota > Metazoa > Arthropoda > Collembola > Symphypleona > Sminthuridae > Spatulosminthurus > Spatulosminthurus flaviceps. Next base: position 599 of record JAQFXU010004524.1, on the reverse strand, counting down.
TTATATATACATGTAAATAGCCTGATTCCGGTTCGAGCTGTATAACATACATACTTGGTTGCAAGCGCTGGATTATTGCTGTAAATTCCGCGGTTATTGTATTAAGGTCCGAAAGTTGGCATAAAGTACATATGCAAAAGATAATAATTCATCACGTATGTTAAAATTATTTTTAAATATAATTTTCAAATTAAATTGGTTTAATTCATAAATAATTCCAATGAAACTGGGTGTGGATGGATCTGGTTTAATAGTAAGACAATACCGGCATCTCTCCCACAAAATATTTTATATAGTATAGCTACATTTTAGATAGAAAATGATAAGGTTTTTCACTCCACAAACTGGGCATTTAATATGCATCCCCTATTCCCTACACACAGTCTGTACTAGTGTGTACATAAAATTAAATGCATTTATTTCTTTTGTAAAACTTTCCTTGTATGCATAATGGCAATACCAATCAAGGAGTCACAAAACAACTGTTGTCTTTGGTTGTCGTGAAAAAAGGGACAAAAAATTTGACAACTAATTTTAGTTGACCAAACTTTGTCAACCTTTTTTGAGCCCCTTTTTTCCTGCACGGACAGGTAGGACAA
>JAQFXU010004523.1:0-13340 GCA_034693705.1 Spatulosminthurus flaviceps | reverse complement strand
GGTGGGGAAATTTTCAGTTTCACTTTTAAGCTGTTAAGCACAGGAAGCATTATGTCCATTGTATTTAACCTTATTGGTCCTGAAACCCAACCGGAGTGCGCATTCCAAACAGTGTACCACAACGGCAAAAATCTATTCCCACTTGATTGTCATTTTTGACATAAATCGAAGTGTGTTATAAAATAAGGTAAACCTTGTTTTAATGCATAATGGTAATTTTCATTCAACTTTGTAACATTTTGACCCCCAACCTTTGCCATTGCGGCTACAAACGGGTCTATAAAGTTCATGTCCACATAATGGAATTAAATGGAACACACTTTCCTTGAAGCTCTGACGTTAAAACGCACCAGCCTGAAAGAGCACGAACGACATTGGAAAATGTACAGAAATTAATAGAGAAACTTTTAGGCTGGCCAAGAATTGTGCCAAATGTTGCATAGTTGCCAGGCTTCCAAATCTCCGATTTGATCAAACAGAAGGCCTAAAAAATAAATTATTTCGACCCAAAAAATTAATAATTTTGGCTTAGGAAAAATTTATTTTGGCCCAAGAAATAAATTATTTAGTCCCAAGCAATAAATTATTTTGCCCAAAGGAATTAATTCTTTTGGCGTAAGAAAAATATTTTTTGACCCTAGAAATAAATTAATTGGCCTTGAATAAAAGTTTCAAATTTTTTTTGGCCTAAGAAATAAATTAATTGGCTTGCAATAATGATTTCAAAGTTTTTGGCCAAAGAAAATTATTTTAGCCTTAAAATTATTTGGCCCAAGAAATAAATAATTTGGGCCCAAGAAATAAATAATTTGGGCCCAAGAAATAAATAATTTAGGCCCAAGAAATAAATAATTTAGGCCCAAAAAATAAATTTATTTTTTTGTTCAAAATAAATTTTTCTTGGACCAAAATAATTTCTTTTTATTTAATTTTTTCTTTGGCCAAAATAAATTTTTCTTTGGCCAAAACATTTTAATTTTAAGGCGAAAATTAATTATTTTTTTGCCAAAATAAATTTTCCTTTGGCCAAAATACTTTATTCCTTTGGCCAAAATAAATTTTTCTTAGGCAAAATTCTTTATTTTTTAGGGCAAAAGAAATTTTTCTTAGGCCAAAAGAATTCTACTCAACATTTTTATAGCCTCTCTCCAAAGTATATACATTGTGCAGTGTTTGTTAAAGGTGTTGCGTGAATCGGTCAACTATACTACAATAAATATGCTCCTTGACGTTCTTGTAAAATTGCAGGTGGAAGGCTTCACTACCATAGGGGAAGCTGCGTTGGCAGTAGTTTTTAATTGTTATATGTGGAATGCGCACTCCGGTTGGGTTTCAGGGCCAATAAGGTTAAATACAATGGACATAATGCTTCCTGTGCTTAACAGCTTAAAAGTGAAACTGAAAATTTCCCCACCAAAAATGTGGTTTTTTGCATGTAAGGGACTCCTGAAACTTCAAAATCCCCATGTTGAGCGCCATTTAAATTTCTGAATTTTGGATTTCGCGTAAAATTTCAAAATTTCGCGAATTTTTTAAAAATTGAAAGGCCAAAATGCAGGTGGCAGATATAGTACAAAGGAGTGTGGGGGAGGTGTACTAAGGGTTTTTGATGAAATTTTGAAGATTCCTTGGGGACATCATATGACCCTACCTTGTCAGACCTAAACACGACTTCACTCAATGGTGCGCGTAATCACCAAAATATTGTTTTCTTGTTGGAAGCCCAAAGAAAGAAATCACCAATCAATTGCTGCAATTCCCGGGGGGGGGGATTTCCCAATTTGAAAGTGGCTACATCTTAGCACTTAGTCATCCAAATGAGTTACAATTTGAATATTTGAAACTCAAGGTTTTAACACATATTATGTGAGGTCCTCACTTTTAATTTTCCAAAATTTTCCACTAAACTACAGTTTTTTGGTCACCGCGTATAAGTATATTCACCATAAATAACCCAAATTGGATAAAAATAGACAATTGGAGTACTAGAGAGGCCCGCTTTGATTTTACACGAATAACCAAAGTTCGTTTTTTTTGTAAAGCTGGAAGTAAGGACCTGGGTTTGATTGCGTTGAGCTCTTCCCTCGAGGTGAAGTCGTGGTTGGGACTAGAAATACAAGCTCATAATTTACACAAATTGGCATATTTTTTCACTGCACTGGTTCGATGTCATCATGTGGTAGAAAATTTTTTAATACAACAATTTTTGTTTGAGGAGTTGTTCCGTTTTGATTCCGAAGCCTTCGTCTCTCGTTTTTTCCTAATTAGCCTGCCTATGACGTCAATACTACATTACCTAATTAATCTTTAACTGGTCTAAAACTTGTTTAAGCGTTGCAATGAATTCCTTTGGGATTTCTCCCTTACGTCCATCCATTAATGAACCCATAAGTCATTAAAAGCTCATTTGTGACGTTTATTTTTAATTTTGTTATGGGAAATCTCTTTCGTTCGTGCAAGTTCAGATGATATGGAAGTAACTAAATGTGCTTATTAAATAGCGCTCATTGGTATTCATCATCAGTAAGTTCCTGAATTGTTTACAGACACACAACACTTACTAAATAGTCTCCTTCAAAAATCCATAAGCAATGGCTTCCGCGGAAAGACGAAGATTTTTGTGTTGTGAAGCTGAACTTTCCACAAGGATTTTGGCCTGGATTAATATTGTGAGTAATTAATAATATTTTCTGTCAACAACACAAATTATTACAATGATGAAAAGGTTTTTAAACAGTTTTGTCTCCAATTTTCCACACAGCTACTGCATCTAATTGCCTTGATAACTATTATTGCATATGGACCAGGAAATGAGAGACTCTTAAGTCATGGTAATAATAACATAGAAGTAGTTGAGAGTCTTGAGGAAAACCATTTTACTGGATTAACACACAATGTTCTGGAGCCCATTGCCCATCACAAAAGTGAAGTGAAAGGTATAAGTTTTTACGAAAAATTACCTACAGGTTTTTTGATCATAACTGTGCGTCATTTGCTAAATGAGTTAAAATTATATGAACAGGCCACAAACTAGCGGATTTCGGCTGGGAAATTTTTTGGCGCATGATTCATTTAACTATGACGGGAGTCCTGCTTGTTGGATCTTATAAGGTAAATCACATGTTGGACATTTGAAACTTATTTATCTAAATAAGGAAAATGTATATTTTTCGATAAAAATTTTATGTTCATTTATTTACGTTGTCCTAAGCAATTTTTTAAAATTTGCAGAAAATCCCTGTTCTACTCAAATCCTTCATTGTTTTTGAGGCGATTTCCACGATAATGTGTATCTGTAGCATGGTCTTACGTTTGAGTTGGCTGGAGAAATCCGTTGAGACCACGCAGCTGGTAGGATTTCTTGTGGGCATAACTTTGTCAATTCTTATTATTCTCTCTGCTTATTGTCATCATAGTGAGGTTGAGGAGGAGCTGGAAAAATCCAAATCTTTTGTTACAGCTGAACCCTGATTTTTTGATTATTACTAAGAGTATATTTAAATTACCAGCGTATTTTTGATACTTCTAATTAATATTTTTGCAATAAAAAAATATTTAAACACTTGTTTAATCATCGACACTTTCTTAAATATCCAACCACCAATTGTGACTCACATTCTAATAAAACTGTTCAAATTCGTTTACTCCAGTCATCCCGAACACAACGTTAATGATCCACTGGTGACAAATCATATCACTTCGTCAGCGAAGCGCATAAAATAAATTTACCTTAGCGAAACAACTCAATAATAATTAGTGGCGCAAATTTTCCTAAGCCAATAAGCACCAGCTACAAATTTCAATGGATCTTTTTATAAAAATTATTTGAATTTTTCTTAATTAGTCTTCGTTTTTTGAACTTAAATGGCTGCAGAGCAAAATTAAGCCAAGTCATGCTTTACAACTTCTTGGCTCCAACAACCTGCTAATCCGCGTGTATCAAACTCCGAGAATTTTGGAAAGTAAAATGAAAATTTTAGTTTGCGGAACAGAAATTTTCAACGATGCAAGCATTATTTGTGGAATGTAAATGAAATTTTGGCCGATACAACTAAAATGTAGAGCAATGTTTTTAAACGTGACCAATAAATATTTTTATGAATGAAGATTTTTGTGAGGATCAAAACCAATCTTGACGTCATTTAATTACATTATTTTCCTCGTGAGCAATTACATGGCAATATCATTTAATCTGATGCTCATTGAAGTTTTGCGCGGAAGCTCCTATATCATATAGTTGTTTTTGATGAGGCTATATGTCCCCATTATCTGTCATGTCTGTGTTTGAAAGTTCGAGTTGCCGACATTTCTAAGGTTTACATGTAATAAATCCCACATATTATGCCTCATCCACTGGAAAGTAAGGGTATATATGAAGTAATCCCCACCAATTGGAGGGATATATGTACTTAATCCCAGGTACACAATGGCGATCTATTAATCTAAATAAGGAAATAATTATTATCAACTTTTAGGCTTTTCTGTTAACATTGACAAACTATTTAAAGATTAATATTATGGGCAATAATTTTATTATTCCAGCCTTGTATAAAATATTCATACAGAGTAGGCTTATTGTATAATGCTGTAATGGCGTGGCTTTATTATAGATGCAAATCTCAATGTAAAATTAGGTTAAAATTAGCTATTACTGATTACAGTATTTAATAATTTACATGACTTACTAAACAATTTATAAACGTGTGGGGATACAGAAAAAGTGTAGATGACAAAATGAGAGAAGATGATAAGTCGGGGATCCCAGGTTTTACAGATTCACGAGTTTATACATTTAAGGATTTTGCATAATCCTCTAATAATTCATGTATTGAGGTCATCGTCAAATGCATTTTTCATACGGAAAAAATATAAACAAATGCTGAGAAGGTGCAATCTAACAAAGTTTCTCTTCAGTACTTTAATATAATAAAAATCCACATTAAATAAAACTTTACATTACAATTGTATCAGGGATTCTTGACCTAAGCCTCGTATTAAGATTTATCGTAAATACCTCAGCGTTCCCATCTGCTTATATAAGCGTTGATGTGTGGTAGAAGTCTTTTTTAAGTTGCATGCTGCATAAAAACTTTTCCCATCCAAGTCAGTGTATTTTTGTGGTCAAGTATTAAAATCATAGGGAGTTACATAAAAAGTTAAGATGAGAATTTCTGGTGCCGTTTTAATTTTGTCTGCAGTGATTATCGTGGGCCTTTTAATTACTATGCAGACATCTTACAGGCCTACGGCTAAAAATCTCAAGGTGGGGGTTAATAGTTTCATGGACTGGATACCATTAAAACCTGAAGGTCAAAACTTTGTTTTTTTTCAAATCTCATTATTAACGTGGTTACATTAAATAGATATTTGATTGTTGTGCGTATTCAGTGGATTTGTAATCAAATGGAAGTGGTAGAAAAGTTGGTACATTGGGGTAAATTTTGTCTTGATCAAAACTGTGAAAAAATCTTACGTAAGTCTTATTAAAACATGTTTTGTAGAAGTGGGACCTTATACAATATCTGTGGAGGAGTATTTACATGGACCTTTAGCCCAGGATGATGACCGGATAATCAATTATATTAAAAGCAACGAATACTTACGACGCCCATCACCCAAACATATCCCGTACAATCTTACGACACCAAATCAGGATCCCTCCATGGGCCAGTCTCAAATCATCAAAAAAATATTTGATGGAAAAGTAAATAATTTAGATTTTACACACTCTTGTGATAAAGTACAAAATAAAAATAATTCTATTTAAATTTTCCAGCGAAATGGGTTTTTTGTGGAATGTGGCGCACTCGATGGCGAGACTCGTTCCAATACTTTGTCTTTGGAAAGAGATTTGGGTTGGGAGGTAAAATTTACAATACCTTCTTTATTTTTAAATCTTATAAAAAACCTTGACATTTCTTTATAACTACAAGTTTATATCCTTTTTTAACTTCTCAAGGGACTTTTAGTAGAGGGCGATCCCAAAAATTATAACATACTTTTAACCAAGAACCGTAAAGCTTGGAGTATTAACTGTTGCTTGGCAATTCACCCATACCCTCATGAGGTAAGCATAACTAACAGAAATGAGTGATTTAGAAAATTCTTTAAAGCTCTTATTTACAACATTTAATGTATGTTGAAATATTACTATAGGTTATTTTCAAACAAAATTTCAACGTGGGCAAGATTAAATCTGATGATGTACAGGGGAAAAGTGGAATTAACGGCGATTCTACAGCTACAGTTCAGTGCTTCCCATTTTTCACTCTCCTCACAGCTTTAGGTATTCAGACCATAGATTACTTTAGTTTGGATATCGAAGGGTTCGAAATGGACGCTCTAAAAACCATTCCATTCGACTCGATTCTTATCAAGGTAAAACATCAATAATTCAATAATTAGCATTTATTTTATTGAGAGCCCCCTTTAAATCTTATTCTGTGTAAGAAAAAATTTTAAAGTCACTTTTGGTTTTACAGGTCCTTAGCGTTGAGTTTGTTCACGGGAAAGATGGTGCTAGTGGATTGATAAATTTCATGAGCCAAAAAGGCTACAAATTCGTGACGAAGCTCACAAACGCAGGGAGTTTAGCCAATGATATTATATTTGCTCACGAAAGCTTCCCCATAACCCAGGAATTCCCGAGTGTTATTCGTTCCGAAACTTTGAGCCACAATCTTTAACCAGACCATATTAAATAAAATTTGTCTGGAAAATTTCAAAATAAAAATGTTTCCCATATAATAAATAACATAATTATTACTGCATATTTTCCCATTAACTTGGTTCTACTATTGCTATGGTAATTTAAAAGTAATCCAGCTGCATCAGAACAACCAACAATGTCAGGATATTCTCGACCAACTTCTGTGATGTCTTGAGACAGTTACAAAGACCGTTACAACCTCCACTCCAAAAGGTTGAAGTGACCGAAGTTGCTTCTGTAGCAGTTTTTCATACTAGTTTTTTACATTAAAATTAAACAGTCTAAAGATACATTCAAGTTTTAATTTACCAATTCTAAAGATTTAACAAGTGATAAAAATTGTGCGTGACAGTGGTGACACTTTGTAGGTCCCCATACGAAAAGTAACAAGGAAGAGGAAAATTATCACAATTTAATATTGCGGAATTAGTTTATTTACACACTGCATAGAAATAAAAAGTTAAGCCATAAAACCACAACTGTGAGGTAAGCGTTTATTTTTTAATGCAAATCCTTTCCTTCTTCTCGGAGGGCAACCAATTTAACGTGTTCACAATTTACACATCCCTGCTGCTATTTTCTTCAGCAGGGACACTATTTGGGCAGGTCTACAAATGAAAGGTCCAATCTATCGTAAGAAGCAATGGAAAGACAACGATTTTTATTTTGTGGTCCTAAAAGTTGTTCAAGGATTTTAGCATGGATTCGCATTGTAAGTAGTGAAGCTCAATAAAGCTTACAAAATTACAAAAAGTTAAAATGAGTCAGTGCACATTATGATGAGTATATTATTCTACAATAGATTCTTTTATGCGATTATCAAATTCTATTTCATAGCCTTTTTTCTTGTGGAACAAAGCTAATAGCGTATAAATTTTCTCAACAGGTTGTGAATGTGATTGCCCTAATAATTGTTATATCTGGGATTGCAAGTAGCTCTGGGGACAGTAATTCAACTGTTGTAAAGAAGAGTGGTGAAAGGGATTTTAATGAGAGGAACAATAATAGTACAGGGATCAGTGGCAAAAGTCTTGAACAAGCTAATAACGATGATATAAAACAAACTGGAAAAAATGGTTCGTATTTTCTTTGAGTTTACACAGCAGCTTCTCCTATGCTTTAAACATGACCATGTATAATTTATGGCGACTGTGCTCCAATTTAATGGAAATATTTCATTTTATCATATGTTTATTTTTCATAGCTTACAGGTTGGGATTTTTGGGCTGGCATATTTTTTGGCGTCTCATCTATATAATTACGTCAGTTGTACTCCTTTTGGGCTCTTATAAGGTAAAAAATCTGGGTTTTCAAACTTTTTGTCGTACCATAATAATTATTATTGAGACATTTAAATTTTTTTTATAGAGGATCCCGTTTCTTCTGAAATCATTCATCATATTTGAGGCCATTTCCATTCTCCTGACCATGCTCACCACTATTTTGTCTTTGACGTTGGTGGAAAATTCCGAGAAAACATACCCGATTGTCATGTGCCTTCTAGCTGTAACGTTAGGCACATTTACAATGTGGGTAGTTTATTGCCATAAGATTGAGATTGAGGACGAGGTTGAGCAAGCAAAACCATTTGCTAAGAGTGAACCCTGAGTATGATTTCTTGGACTGAATTATTTCGCTCTGTATGTTTTTAAAATGCAGTTACTCATAGGAATTTGACAAGCTCAATAGTAATTATAAACTATTGAATAAATTTCCATGATAAAAATCATTTAAAATTCTGCGCAATACCTTTGACATCAACGTGACAAAATGAAAATCAGTTGCTGCCAATGCAATTATAGAACACTTTCACGTGTTACTCATTGCCAGTCATGACAAATTGTGATGAGTTTTCATTTTTGAGAATTACTTTACTGGAAAATGTAATCGGGCGCACTTGCACAAGTTACAATAAACTAGAAAAGACCAGCCACAATGTGGCTGGGTTTTTTGTTTTCACTGTAAACTGCGCCTGCACGCATCATCTTTTGTCGAGATCTTAAGTTACCATAGACCTAATCTAAAACATGGATGACTGACTCTATCTACTGAGCCTTGAATGTCTATTGGCTCATTTTGTTCTTTTTTATAATAATTTGTGATTAATTCATTAATTAATTACGAATTAATTAATAAACGTTAGTTTTTAATGATAATTTTTGTCACTACAACGGTGGTATATTTATTTATTGATTATAATTTCACAAGCTCAGCTCAACAATAATAAATTTTTGGTAAAACATTCAAAATAAAATTGTTAAGTTAAAGAAGTTGACCCCTGGGATCTCACACTTTCCAAATTTATTCCAAATCGGACTATGGAGCATTTATGCATTAATATTGCAAAATCAACCCAAATAATGCACCTATTTCTATCAACTGAAAATCGGTTTGTTGCGGTGATCCTATGCTTTTGAATTAATTACACTTGGTGTTTAAGTGATGAAAAGTGGTGAAGTGAAATGTATTCATGTCCAACGCCTATGCTTTGCATGACAATTTTAATTTTTTCTTTATGATTGAAAATCTATTACAATATCATTAGCACAATCATTAATCGTGGTGCGAAAATGTGCACGCAGTAGAAATTACCAGAGCTATTCTAAACCTTGCACAACTCACCATTTTGATGCGAAAATTGTATCCATGTCCACAATGCATTGCGTATTTTCTTCATTTTTGAGACTTACGAATTGCAAATCTATTGCAACGTGGGTAGCACATATATATACACAAGTTGCAGTAAATGTGTAAACATAAACATTATTAACTAAAAGAGCTATCCTAAAACACGCACGTCTTACTCTATCTATTGAGCAATATAAACGTGACAGTCTCTTCCACCATAGCCTGAAGCATTACCAAAACCATGGGCCGATCCACAAAGTAGAGCCCTCTTAGCTTGAAAGTAAGATCAGGTAGAGACCTCAAAGCTTTAAACCAAGGATGGTTTCTTCGTAAAGTTGACATCCAGTAGGTCTTCACTTGGGCACTCCTGAATTGTAACTCGGCTAGAAATGTGAAGAGAACCGCTAGGTAGACGAAGCTAAAGAATGCGATGAACGCAAATCCAAGAGCTTCTACCCCCTGCGTTGTTATTGCAGCGTATGAGCAATAAACACACCAAAGTATGAGAAGTGCCTTGCAAGAGGGCGCCACCAACTCCCCGTAAAGCTTTACTCCCATGTTCACGTTTAGCCGTACCCTTTGATATACATCCAGGACGCTACTGCATTTGTGCAATTCTTTGGAAGCAACTACGGATTTCCCAGGTCTATTTAAATACAAAATTGGCCTTTAAAAATGTATCCAAAGATTTTGCAATATTTCCATATCATCATCTTACATTAACTCGTTCAAAATGACGGCATACAGAATAAGTCCACAGCAACCTGGAATTCCCATTATCATTGCCGAGCAGCGGTACATGTACTCGATGTAAGCCACAAATAGTGCGAAAGGAATTCTGGCCAGGAGCGACATCTCCTCAGCATTTGGAACAAGCGATGATACGTGCTCATGCGACGAAGGATATATCAATGCATTTAGCACCGCTACCACAGTAAAGGAATGTAGGGCCCAATACAAGATCTGCATCGCCATCTCGCTGATTTTCAAGGATGAATGTGATTTTCTTACAATCATATATTTCTCTGCAATTTCAAAACACCATTAATTACGCGAAAAAAAAACAATCATTTTTAGACTCCATTTTTTTAAAATGTACCCTCAAATGTTTTCATGGTATGGAAATATTGATTGACGTAACTAGCATAATCCTCCTTGTTCTGAATAGTTGCCAGATGTAAGCATCCCCCAAATGCATAGTACGCAATGACAAACTTCATACGAATCTGTTCCATGTTAGTGGCGCTGCTATCCAAGCTCGCAAGGACACATCGGAACATAATGAAAAGCATATGGCAAAATGCTAATGCCATATTGAAGGTCCAAAGCCGGACTTGCGATTGAGGCCCTAACTCAAACACCCCCCCCCCCTCCCTCTTGTTCCATCTAAAGGGATGACCCCCAAGAATTGGGCCTATTTGGAAGGCACGCTTTACGTAATATTTTGCTTTGTCAGTTAAGATTATCGGCTTGTTCAATTCCTTGGAATTGCTTGACCCGTCGTGGGACTCCATTCAGTTTGTAGTAATATATTTATTGTTGCTTATATTCTATATAATTTAAGTACTGCTTCTGATAAACATAAACACTGCAACTTTTACTTTGTCCACAGGGTGAATGTAATTGAGCTTCAGTTCTTACAAGTTTGGGTCGGCCAATCCTTGGACTTCTTCTAGTCAAACAGAAAATGTCTACAATATTTGTAAAACAATGAAATCATCGACGTCATGTTCATAGTGCACTATGTATCGACACGAGCTATTGATTTCAGTATAAAATCCCCTGTAAAAATAAAATTGGATGTACACATTTTATCAAGAATTTAATGGTTGTAGAGTTTGTTGAGCAACTTTCCCAAGATCTTGGTCCATTTAAGGGTGAAGACCTATTTAATTAATTCCTAGTAATACAATAATGACCCTTAATCGAAGTTGGTGGAGAAACCCTTCACCTGTATTTATAGCATTATGGTTCATTCCTTGTGAGGGAAACAAATCCAATAATTATACCGTCTTTATTTCCACATGCTTACAAGCAATTTTGAACTAAATCATGTTCACATTTTGTGGCTAATTTAAGCATGGGCATATAAAATTCTATGTATAAAAGTACTGTGTATAATTAAAAAAAATGTTTGGTAAAAAATTGAAATTTGAACCCCCAAATAGCAATTTCGGAATCAAAGGATATATCAATATGTGACATTTGGTCACAGTATTTTTTACACTACCATTATAAATATATCGTCTTGTTTAAATGAATTTGACATAGCATAGCTCTCCATTTTTTAACACTATAAACTATGTCTTCGATATTATTGACTCAAATCTTAAGTTTAGCTAAAAGTTTTCATAAATTTAGAAGGGTGCCCCGTGCCCCTTACAAGGGTGTATAGTCCTACTGTTTCTAAATCTCCAAGGTTGAATAACTTTCTCTCAAAATACGGTATACATATAAGGATCGTAAATGTGTTTGTATCAAATACTAAGATTCCTCCCCAAAACTTTTAAAACCTGCGGGCAGAATAATTAAAACTCAGTTATTAGTTTTCAAATTAACTTTGAAGGTTCTTCAAAAAACTCATAGTAAAATCTTACATTTTTAATAAAAGAGAGCTTTTTTGGTACGGAAACAGCAGCAATTTCAGTGGGAACATGGAAAATGCTGTGAAACATACCAAAAGAGAGCTCCCATTTTTGGTACGTTACCTTCATTTGGGCTGTATTTGTAAACGTTTTAAATGGAAATTCCAACTCACATGGGGTAAAATAAAAAAAACTGTGACAGAATATGCAGACGCATGGTATAATAGCCACGAGGATCAAAAGAAACACCAAAATCTGATAAAATGTGGCGTTTCTATGTACTGCCGATATTCCACCTCTTCGCTCAAAAAGCTTTTGTTTCACGTTTAATGAATTTGGCTTTTACGTATTAACATAATAGTTGGAGTTCAACTTAATCCCTTAAATATTCCATAAATATGGTAAAATATTTGGCTACTTTGTCAAAATTGTTGGTACAATCAAAAAATTTACTTACAAATTCAGACAATTGATTACAGTGTACTTTCTATTTAGTGTTTTCCCCCTGAATGGTATTTCCTGTAAAATGGCAGCCTCAAACCACCCCAGAGTCTCCGTATGTTTAAAGCATATGCTTTGTGGGCAGGGGTTTGTTTGGAAATCCCTTTTGACAAAATCTATGAGAATTTTGTAGTTTCAAATTTTGCTTTTTTGTTCATCAAAATTTGACTGTTTTCAGTAAAAAAGGAAAAAGCAAATAACAGAATTTATGACTTCAAAATTAACGTAAATTGCGTAAATGTTTCCGAATTTCTTCACAATGCCTTCATAATTTGCACGACTTTAATTATTTATATGGGAAAATCAGGTAAAGCTATAGTAGTTGAATTTCTGGGATCAACATAAAGGAAATCTACTGAAAGAACTGAAAATTACTTTATGCTAAATTTTTAATACTTACAAAAAGTCGAGGATGACACTTGTAATTTATCTTTTCAATTTAGAAAACAATGGCTTCTGGTTTTGATTCACTTTGTATTAGAAATTGTGAAAATTTACAATATTTCATTGGTTGGTTCTAAAGTTGGACCAACTTCTACTATCGGTGACCGAGAAACCTTGACTGAAGAGCAGAAGCCTGAATTCAGGTGGGCTTATATGGTGCATATTATATGCCTCCCTAAGCCCTACTTCATCCTCAAGAGTAATACTTACTGCTCATGTAAGAACGTTTTTAGAAAAGTTTCGTATTTACTCATATAATGAATCAAACCTGAGTAGTCATTATTTACAAAGGTTAAAACTGATATTGGCATTTAAACGCCTACGGAGGTTCATCGTATAGTTGGTAGTAGCTTATATGTTATAGATCAGTGGCTTAACAACGGGGGAGGGGGGGGGGTACAAGGGGTACAGTGTACCCCCCACTAAAACCCCAGAGGGGTACAAGCATGTAAACTGTACCCCCCAGAAATTTT
>JAQFXU010004522.1:0-13341 GCA_034693705.1 Spatulosminthurus flaviceps | reverse complement strand
CATTAATTATATGATTACGAGGTAAAAATAAAAATTAAATAACATAAAAGTAACAAGTATTGCGTTAACAAGTTAAACTAATAATAATTATTGAAAACGATCAAAGTATTGGTCATAGACGCAATAAAATAAATAATCCAGTTTTTACGACAACGAAGCACACTCTAAGTAATGCTTGTTAATTAAAAACTAAATACCATCTAGTATTGGGGCAAGTCTGGGCATTAGCAGCTCCACAAAGTTGATATCAGTATAAGGGGGATTCTTACGAGATGCCAGTAAGCAGGCAACACCTTTAATAAAACGTAATTTTTGAGCATCTGTCCAAGTTTTTTGTAACTGTTAAATTCGACCCAACACATCGAGCATCGCCAAATAATTGATCCGCACGTTTTTAGAGTATATTTCTTTAAGTAAGAATATGAATTGAAATACAGCTCTAGTCATCTTTACAAAAGTTGCCATTTCAATGAAAAATGACGAGTTAATAAATCCCTCTTATATTTTAAAAAACTCAGTAAGAAAACATGCATCTGTAGGCCGCTGTAACCAAAGCTTGAATGAAGTAGCCAAAACTTGAAGCAGAACATTCTGCGGCCTCTCTTAACATTCACTTTATCATTAGAATATCTGATTAGTGAGAGCAGATTAGCAAATTAGTGAAAGGGAATCTAGTTGGAAGGTATTTACGTGAAGAAACAAATCCTTCCAATTATGCCACATTTCCTTTCCTACCGTATATACTCGTAAGTTTTATAATTTTTATTCACCGAACGTTAGTACTTGGATGTGATAATCTTCATTTTGATTAAGTTTTACGGTGGTCAAATTATTTGGTGGTCAAAATTTAATTGGATTATTTTTTGTTGGACGAAATTTTGTTGGATGAAATTTTGTTGGACAAACTTTTAGTTGGACGAAATTTCGTTGGACAAATTTTTAGTTGGACGAAATTTTGTTGGACAAAGTTGTATTTGGATGAAATCTCGTTGGACAAATTTGTATGTGGACGAAATTTCGTTGGATGATTTTGAGTTTGGTCGAAATAATTCTGGTCGAAATAGTTTTTGGACGAATTTTTTTTGGCTGAAACCATTGGACGAAAAGGCTTTTGGACAAGATGTCCGTCTCCCATTCACATGTACTTCATTTACATATGTGTAATTTACGTGGATTGAAGAACAAAATAATTGTTTCCCGTTTAGTCTGAAAAACATTATTAATTTGACGGGACTTTCTTAATAAAATACGATTGGTTGTTTCCTAGGGTGTTTCTCTCTATTCCTTTAAACTTGTGTGTGCAATGCATGGTAATTTTTAGAAAGGGCCACAGAACGTAAATTTTTCTGGGGGGGGGCGAAATGGTGTGTAATGAAAATATATAAATAATTATTTGACAACATATCTGATTTGAAACCGAGACATTTAGAATTCGTTTCGACGGTCAAATAGAAGTGATTTTAATCGACATTTAGGATAAATGCTTTAGAATTTACTGTTCCTGGGGATGTCACACCTAAAAATTTAGGAGAGGTGAAACACCCTCTGGTTTTCAGCGGGCTTGAATACTGGTTGTCCGAAAACTTGAGAATTCTCAAAATTATTGACGTAGCTTTGGTAACTTCAGATCTATCCGAAGGTTTCAGATTCAAGAGAATTGCAATAATTCTCTTTTTGAAGGGGGAGGTTATTTTTGTTTTAGGATGACTGCCACAAATTATGCATAGCTTGCCAATCGTCTGGCATACGGCATTCTTTATCAAATAAGGAGTTGTGTTGAGGTTGCAAGTATGTAAGTACGAAAATGTGGATAAAGTTCTGTGATTTCCTTTTAAAGAGAAACTTATTTATAAGTACAATGAGGGTCTGACAAAGCAGGCGGGGCTAGAAACTGGAATTCACATTGGCAAGACCTTACTTATTGTTAGAAGGCTTACTGGAGCTACAAGGCCAAATTTTTTACATGCATCATCAAGTAATTATATAGATATATATATGTATAGCAAATAATGATGGATTCATACGTGTAGATATGCCTTGGAATTCAAAAAATATTCAGGTTTGTTACGGTATCAATAATTTTTCATGCGAAGGAATTCCGTACTTGGCCATTAACTAAACGAGTTAGTATCAGAAAAAGTATACATAAAAATAAGAAAACGTCAAAAATGTTGTATGAAGAAACGTGAGAAATAATCCTAGTAAGGAGTAAAAAAAATACGTTAAAAATAACTTCATCAAGATGCTGACGCTTGCGGTTTCACAAAGCAAAAAATGTTGCATTAAAGTTCCCATGAAAATGACCCTTCATAAGATTAACGATAATCTTTGATGTGTACACACGTAATTATTTAAATACTGAACAAGAAATGACAGACTTTAACAGCCGACTTATTGCATTCAAACATTGTCAGTAAAAAACTCATGCTCATTAATAATTAAAGTCGGCGAATATCTTTATGGATAATTTGCAAGTTTAAAGACAATGAATAATTTTCCTCATGAATGAGAAGCTGGATTAATAAAAAGTCTAAGTGTGGAGCGGGAGATTATCATTTATATTTTAAACATAATTATGTTAACGTCTCATGGGTAATTTCTTAATATTGTAATAATTACTCTATAAACTATTAATTTACCAACGAAACTTAAACTTCATAAAAAATTGATCACATCTACATGAATTTCAGCGGGTACGTTTGATATTTTAGACGGTGAAACCGAAATTTCGGCAATTATGACCGAATTTTAAGGCGATACTTTAACAAAAATATGACTGAAATTGTGGGTGAGGCAAATCGGTTCAAATTCTGGGTGGAAACTAAATGGAAACTTAACAATATTCTAATGAAAAAACTGAGTGAGAATAATTAAGAGGTTCAAAAATATTTTAAAAGGGCAGCTTGGGTGTCCCCAACATAAATTTTCTACCAATGATTAAACTTAGGGAAAAGGCGGTGTCTATTCTTTGTGTGAGTGCTCCAAAGCATAATTATCTTGTCATCAATTTCGCTCATCGTATGAAAACTGATGGACAGACAAGTCGTTTTAAGCGTGAAATTACATTCCGCACAGAACGCCAACTCATGCGTTATATGAGCTCGAATGGCTCAAAACTCTCGAAAGGATTGAAAATGAGATACATCATGTATCAATGGTAAAGCTCCGATCAAATTCAGCATGCTTTCAAAGGACGCTTAGTATAAGCACTGCACTTGTATTTAACAAACTTCAGATTGATCCTGCTTCTAGATTAAAACTTAAGACTGAATGGTGAAATACGGTAACGGTACATAATATCTATGGGGCCCATAGAACATGAAATGTGACTGAAATATATAGACGTGAGTATTTTAGAATACATTGAACTGGAATATTCATGAAACCCTTTTCAATAATCTTTTAATAATGACGTGAGTTCCTTCGACCTGTGACAAAGTTGTTTATAGTTTCTTAATGATTATTAGAGGTAATTAGCCTTATATTGTCGGTGAGCTGTGCTTGAAAGAAAGTTTTCAAAAAGAAAGAGGTAAATTGCAATGACCTGTAGCAGACATTTAATTTTTTTGCACGTAATTACAGAGATAAGCGAAAGTGTTTTCGCTTTTATGTAGTACTCATATGATTTTTTATTACTCAACATGGTAAACAGGTATGTATAGGTAAATAATTTGTAGTTGAACATTACAGCAGGGTCCGAATAAAAAGGATTTGTTCAAGCTAGCAATTCCTTTTCGAAATAGGAAAGCAATTCAAAGTCAAAGCGTTTTTTCTATTAGCTTACGTGTTTTACCCTTTTCATTGTAGCATACAAGTTACAGATAGTATCATTCACTCGTTCTACAAGTAACACATACGCACATACCTACACCATTCTTCATAAAATCAGATCAAAATAATAGTAGCGACTAAAAATTTATGCTCGTCAATAATAATTATTATTAAATTCAATTTGAGTCTCTTTCGTAATTAACTTAGCGATGAAAATAAAATGAAGATAAATTAAACATAATTTTTACTTAAAATACATTAAATCTTAACCAGAACAAATAAATTCCATGCAAATTTACTGACTCTTCTCTACAAGTTTTTATCTCTTCACCTGACATTCAAACCAATGTTGGGAACACATTCAAAACATTTTATCACAGCAACTGGCAAAATCCCACTCATCCAGAATCAAAAACGTAACTAACACTATGTATTAAATTGTATTTTTACATGTTAATTGCGTTTGGTGTTTGTATTGGTTTGCGAAATTTACTTCTCTAAAGTTTGTCCAAAAAACGGGAATTTCAAAATCTCGTATGTACATACGTACATTATGACAATCATTATAGTAATAATTATAGTACACTGGCATATACTATATTACAGCAGGAGCAGGAATCGAAGCCAACCTGTACTTATTAGTTCCGAACATTTTTGCAATGCTCTATTAATTCGTACTATTTGAAATAGTTCTTAATTAATGATTAAGTATACTGTTACACAACAATGTACACAATGCAAGAAACGAATACAAATCCCGCTTTGAAAACGACTGAACATTATTAGTTTCAGTTTCAACTAATCGTATGTACATGAATAAACGACATGGTCGCACTGCAACAGCAACAATAGTAATAATAATTTTCAAAATTAAAAAATGAGAATTTCCTGAATTCACTGTCAATTCTACACTTTACACAGTATAAATTATACGATTCATCAAATATGCCAAGCCTCCCCACTTTGATCGTCCGGCCATAAGTAAGGAAGCAAAAGGGACTCGCATTACCATGGGATTATCCAACATTACTAGAATACCGTGAATTTACGACAAATTTAAATCTGGTTGTGCATCCAAAAAGGGTTAAAGTAACACTTGTACGTGCATATAATATGTGAACTTACGCTATAAATATCGAGTATATTTCTTGAGTTAAATTTCATCAGGACTGTTCCAACTTATCAGGAAGAAAGGACTATATATGGCTGATTTCTTCCGACGTGAACGTGAAAAGAAACACAAGACGAGGAGATACTTGGTAGCAGAAATAATTCTTTGGTAGTTTCAAAACTTGGAAGAGATTATTGTATTGGAGGGGAGGGCGACGATGGTGGCTTATGGTACGGTCTGTAGTAAGGGTTCGTTGCTTTTATAGGCAACGGATGGGCCTCAGTATTGAAGACCCAGTAGTTAAAGTCTATCAAGTCTTTCGAGCTGAACATCAGGTACAGATACTGGAAAATGAAAAACAATTTATTTAGCTTCGTATTACCACAAATATTCCCGATTCGTCTCCATTTAAACGTTTTTTCAAAAGTCAATTTTCACAGAAACAATAAACAATTCGTTCCTCATACCTTGAGAGTTTCAGCAAAGAAGAAAGATTGTTGAACATCATCCTGTTGCGGTTCGGTGCTGTAAACATTCCGAATTCCAGAATAACCTCCAGCCGGACCAGCCTTACAGTATTTTTCAATGGCTTGTGTAGCATCCCACCCCCATTCCCGGTACTTAGGGTCTCCAGTTATTCTCCATAGATAAAAATACGCCTCAATCACTTCTGGCCTTAAGATATAATAACGCTCGTTTTGTCTCTGAGCTCGAGCTTCGATGGCGTCGTTGAAACGAAAACTTTCGGGACCTAAGTTAGAATCATGGATATACTTATTTTGAGGGATGATTTGAACCAAA
This sequence comes from Spatulosminthurus flaviceps, assembly GCA_034693705.1. Classification (NCBI taxonomy): domain Eukaryota; kingdom Metazoa; phylum Arthropoda; class Collembola; order Symphypleona; family Sminthuridae; genus Spatulosminthurus; species Spatulosminthurus flaviceps. Next base: position 7,658 of record JAQFXU010004522.1, on the reverse strand, counting down.
AGGTTCGGCAAGCATTAAAAAAAATTAAAAAGTAAACAAGATTTTTCAGATATGAAAATCCTTACCAAGCCTGGTAGCAGTCCGAATGTAAGACTCATGACATGTATTAGTAATTCCCTCAGCCATTTTTAGGTGCCTGGCAGCTCTAGGAGAATCGCTGACAGCCTTTTTCCCTCCATCGATTTCGGGATCCGTTATGGCGCCCAGAGCCAACAAACCCCCCACAAAACACGCTAAATGATCCATCTTACTTTCCAATCGGTCATATTTCATTTCCGCGAAGTACAACAATCCACTTTTTGAATAACGAATGAGTCCATTTTCCTCGAAAGCTTTCATGGCCTCATCGTACATTTCCCTCGCGTCGACATCTCCCGTTTGAAGGTAAGATTTGAGTAAATATTCATAGAAACTATCCCCAAGGGCACCCATCGAGACATGATTTTGCGTAAATTTTCCCATCCGAGGATGAACGTAATTTGAATAAAGTCCTTTAGGCTTGTGCATATCCTTCAGAACTTCCCGGATCTTGTAGACTTTCTCTTTAAAAACCGGATCACCCGTAATTTCTGACAAGTAAGTGAACTCCAAATGAAGGGTTCCGAACTCCGAAAGGATACTAGAGCCACTGGCTGCCCAACCATAGTTTTTGCTCGACTACGTCAAATAAAAACAAATGAACATGCTGCAAATATTATGATGCAGTAAACTATATTGAAAATTCATATTTATATATTATACATCACAGAAAAATAAAGATTTCTACAAGAAAATTTCTTAGATTAAACTTACCCCGGAGCTTAAATTAATCAGTGCGTATGGTATACCAGTAGGAGTATCAAACGCGGGAAGTAACTTCTTAGCCAGGCTGTACGCCTTCTCCTTATACATGCTATCTCCAGTCAATGAATACAAAGAAAGAAATCCTCCCACAAAACGAATATTCGTTTCGAAGACTGATACCTCACCTCTCTGTACAAGCCAATAAGAATGCAACATCATTTTTAGACTTTTAATCAAAATAAAGGGTTAATATTTTTAAAAAATTCCAGCACACTTCCTTTTCAAAAACTACTAGTAAACCTTAAAAACAATTTATCCAACTTATTATTTTACAAGTTACAGCTACTGCAAAGTTGAAACTAAAATCTATAAGAGTGAGAGATTTATCCGCATTTAATTACATCCCTCCAAGGATGTGCTACTTTTCTATACCTATTTTTAAGTCAACCTATAACTGTACCATCCACATTTCTCCGAAATTGGTAAAAATAATCGTCAAATACGTGTTAGGAGCAATTTACATTCAACTTCAACAGTTCGGTATTAATACTAGTACCGTTAAATTGTTAGTACTCTCTGAATAAAAGCTATTTACTGGCAACTTACAGTTTTGTCAAAGTCTAGATGCTCCGCAATCCAATCTCTGCCTACTTGATATTCATCGTTAAGTCCCATGATGTACAAAGTATCCAGAGCATCTACAATTGTTGCACCAATTTTTGAAGGCCCAAAAATGCTTGATGAGTGCCCTCGTTGACTAATTGGTTTCAGTTCATTCTCCCCCCAGGCATACTTCACATAGTTGTCCCATGCGTCCTTGGTCATCTAACCAAAGTATAAAAATTTAATTAAATTGGATACCACATTACCACATACGTTCACAAATAATAAAACAAACGTTATTCTACCCCGCACCCCCAATCCAAAACTTTTGTCAAAAAGTGAATCTTTTAATATAATCAGCAGCAAGGCAAGAGTACCATTTAAAAAATTCAAACGGCAATATTATGACGTCGATAACTTTAAAAACCAGAATATATTTGTTCTTTTTTTCGAAGTATGTCAATATACCTCAACAACAGCACTCCTCCATTCATTTATAGTGGCGTTATTGTCAGCGCTACGAGTCCCAAAAATTTTGACTCGCTTCCCTTGCGCGTCCACTAATTCACTTATAAACAAACCTGCAGCCTTTCCTTGTCTTGTGATAATTTTCCCCCCTTCCTGGATAGTTTCTACTGTAGCCCTCCCATCCCTGACCCAAGTTGCGAAAAAAAGAAATCCCGGGAATAAAACCCCAACGCAGAAAAATATAGCACAATTTAATAACAACCGAACTTGCTTTCTTTTTGAAATCATGTTTTAAAAAATTACGAAAAATTATCTTTCGAATAACAAAAGAAATAATGTATTATTCAAATCTCTGCCTTTGCCGGCAAGGAACGATTAAATAATCTGCAGTTTAAAAACTAAATCAACTCGTTACTGCAATGAAAAATAACCTAACTACACAAGTCCAAGTGTTAAAATATGAATAACAATTATTGTGTTTTATTAATAATTATCAGTGATGCTGATAATTCAATGAAGAATGAATCACAAGTATCAAGTGGTCGTGGGTGAAGACAGGAATGAAATGAAAACTCGTCCTAATTTACTGTTGATGGCAAAAGACTGCTGCCCGTTGGTTGAACCTTACATTTATATGTAGTAAAGAGTCATAACAGAAACAACTTAAAAAGCACATGCAAAAAGGGGATGAGCAACTTTCAGGACGATCCTGTTTAGTTCAATTTGCATTATCTGATTGCGGCTTCATAGAGCATGACATGAACACAACATATAATTACGTACATATGCATAGGACACTGTGTTTGGTATGAACAACTGTTCATACAGAGCGGTAAACCTCACACTAACTGTTTTGGCAAGCGAAGTTAAAACTACTAAAATTTTACTAGGCGAAAAATATTTTATGAAAAACAATAAATGAACTCAAATATTTACTTAAGATCGACTTACAATAATTAGATAATAGAGCAATAATAGAATAACAATGCAAACTAATTTCGGATAAGATATTTATGAAGCAAATCTGTGAAAAGTAAACAAATGTTTCAATGCATAAAGTTCTCGGGGTAAGTTTATGTACGACTAATGAAGATCTTCAGCTTGAAATAACTTGCTGAAAATAAGTAGATCACGCTTGTGAGAATTGACAGTGGGCGTTGGAGTTGGAGTCCACACATTATATAGATTAGATGAAGTATTTCAGAATAATGATCAATATTTACAATTAAGATTAAAAAAACGCCGGCTTAGTAAGCAAATAAATATATTCATTTGGAACGTGATATCGAAAAGGACACTGCTAAAAGGTTAGGGGTTAAGAATGATTTATAGAAACCATTGCCAGAATAATTTGCAGAGCGATAGGAGGATCTTATACATATAGGGTATACATGTTACATACTTGGAAGATTCTTAACAAGCGGTGAAGTCTTAATACGTCAGAGTTTCGATGAAAATGTCACTAGCAATTATTAAGCCATGCGAGTGGATTATAATCCTGTTTAGTCAATAATATTTGCACACGTATACGTAGATTAAAGCGAATGTTGTAAAATCCTTTCATTGAAACTCGTACTCGCGCAGAGTCAGAACCATCATACGGCAAGGTGTAGTAATGGCGATTGGTGATAAATCACTGTATACTTAGACTGATTAGGAATGTCCAGGAACAGGTGTTCAAGCAGATGTAGAGGAATGATACTTTGCAGTTAATGCATAATTTACCATATATGGTGAACAATTAAAAACACCCAAATGCTTTCAGTTTCGGTAATTAAAAGCTGCACGGAAAAATTAACCAGTGAATGCCTACTACTTGCTTCAAGTAATTACACATGTTCGTATACCGGTAAAATCATCACTAAAAATTAAAATGATCCCTTTATTCCCTTTCAAGTCAAACAAAAGCTTTTACAGCTTTATTTGCTTTGGGATATACCAGTGTGCAATATGTTGATACAGCTATCCTTAAGCTTCGCATGCATAAACTTTCAATGGAATTGGCATTTGTAAAACACCTTCATCTCCGCGATTGACATTGCAGTGGATTGTACCCCAAACTACAAGCATGACCAACTCATTAACAAGACGAAACTAACAAGCTGCAACATTAAATTTCCCGTAGTAAAACAAGTAAAACTACGGGAATATAAAAAAATTATTCAACATCTACTATTTCACAAGAATGAAGTAATTATTACAAAAAATCACCTTTTTAATGAATTCTCGGCGGGTTCTTGCGAGGGAATCTGTGTCCGAACCTCCCTGGACCAGCACCGAGGAGCTGGAATTTCCATGTGGAACAGACGGAGCATGATGACCTAGGTCACTTGGAGGGGCGAGTATATTTCTCGAAGCATCCCCCACACGCGGGCTGGCCGACGAAGATGCTGCAGCTGAAGGAGAGGATTTTGAAGGCGAGTCTTGATTAACTATGAGCGGTTTCTGGAGAACTTTCATCCCCTCGTTCCGTTCCTCCTCCTCCTTTATCTTTGCCATCAATTTGGCTCGGTCGTCCAGATACCTCGAGGAGGGCGGGCTTAATGGTCGGGGTAAGTTAGCATTAACCTGGATATCATTGCTCATTCCTACAAAAACAAATACAAATTAAATACCCGTGATTTTAATTTTTTCAGTTACATGTAAAGAAGAATCCATATTTTTTATTACTTACCATGACCAGCAATGGATGTGGCTGCTGGCGGAGCAGGAAAATGAGGTGCCAAGAAGAGATCCGGTAGTTTCTCATAAACATCTTGAACTCCATTGGTAGTCCTTGCCCTGAGATCCGGCAAGAAAAACACCATCCCAACACATACTAAGAAGAAGCTGGTGAGTATTAATAAAAAACAATACTTTTCCCGAACTCGTCTGTTCCTCAAACTCATCCTTCCACTCCAGTTTCTTAACAAACTAGCCATCCTAAATAGACTTATATTCCCACGACAGTCAAAACACACTTCCTTGCTCTTGATTTAAACAAACAACGTTTACAATTTCACAAATCCTCAAACATTATCTCCCTTGAGCAATCAGGAGACACACACTTATACTCTAGAAAAAGACTATACAAATATTCCGTAATTGACAACACCAACGACGCAACTGCCTTGATAATGAAGTAATTAACATTAAAATCCTATTCACAAATATCAAAAAAAGTCTCCTTTCCGTTTCTCGTGCTTCAATGTATATTGCTTAAGCCCGTATGCCCTTTGCATTGTACAAGATGGCCAGTCTCTACGATTCCATGTCACAATTCTACTTAATTTGGCATTAAGAAAGTTTCTAAAAATTATTTCACTGAAATGTCGTCCCGTCTTCTAATATTCACGCACTCAGGCACTCACACATGCACGGAGGTAGAGAACCGACCTACAAATTTAAAAAAAAATTGTAATACAAATACAAATAAATAAGAAAAAATCTCCCGTAGACATTTAAAATGAGACTTACCTCACTTAATGACACTAATTAACTCATCTCTCCCGTTACGAGTCCTTCTCACGTAAACACATGATCCAATTATGAATGGGTTTCCGGGCGTATACCCTGATTGAATTTCAACTACCGAATGAAGAATGAAACGACAATGTTTTAAAATTAAATAGTACATAACGAACCTTTGTATAATTTTTTTACATGAACTTACTACATATAGTACTTACCTCACAGGAAGAGATCTGTATATATAGTTACTCAAATACACCAAGTATTTGAACTGAAGAATATGGGTGCTTTATTATGGCAAAAGGCAGAGAGATAAGCACTTTACTGTTACTTCTTTTTAGATAAATCGTATGGTTTATATGGTTATAATACATTTGAGAAACAGGAACAAGTCAGAAATCAAATCTCTGACACGATTCTCATCCCTTGGCAAAACCTACGGCCTCCTCTTTCAACAAAAGACTTCTGCACATGCACCAATTTTATTCAGTGGATTCACCTTTTTTATTGTCTCGAAGCACGAACTATAAATAGTTTTACCATTTACTAGTATACCTATCTACTTATAAGCAGTGCACGGAATACCTCAGTACCTGTTTGTTTGGCCTATGGCTACTTCAAAGACTGAGGCATCCATCCCAAAGAGGCGAAAGAGGAATAGCGAATACTTTTTGCACGGTACTTTACTTATGTGCAAGGTTTTTCTGGGACTGTGTAGAAGTATAAAGAACTAAAGGGGCATAAAATGAACCGACGACAGTAAAAGGTTTTTAATGGTCGTCTTAAAGTAGTGAGAAAAACTTTGAGGGGGATAAATATAATTATGTGACATCTGAACTGAAGCTGTCACCGTGACGGATTGCGAGATCAGTTTTGATGGTTCATGCAGTGTCCTTAAGATATATCGTATGTAAAGTCGGCACAAATGCCTTTATGGATTTTATGTACTATTGTTGGGGCAGTAGTACCTTGGGATGCGAATTCCGAGACAGCTTGAAGAAATAAAAAATAAAATTTAATCAAGACAATTATTATGTACATTAGTAATAAGCATTAAATGGCAAATCTTATTGTAAGGTTTTCTTATTTCCTGAGTTAGCATTTGACGTTGACGAGAATTGGATTGGGGAGAAACAATGAGAGGTGAAAGGGTTATAGTCGATTTGACTTGTATCAGCATATGTACACAATTGCGAAATAATTTATAATGTAGCCCTTTTTCTGAAAAAATATTTTAGATTGTTTGGTGCTTTAAGATGTAAGAAATAAGTACCTTCTTCCTTGAGACCGCTGGAGTTCACCAGGTCAAATTTTTTATTGCTAACATGAACTGACGAGGTGTTATTGTGCGAATTTATTATAATTATAAGAATTAATTTGTTGCATAGTCAATAGTTCGGGTAGTTAATATTTTTATAAAATCTCTCTCGAAATTTGCAATCCCTGTTTGGAACGAATTAAGGCATCAAATATTTGTAAATAATAACGAGAATAATAACCCAGTGTATAGCCGGGTGGACTGGCAGTAAACTGTAGATCAGGATGTGTCGGAATAAATGTGATGCACTTAATTTTAGTTCTTTTTAATAAATTCTAGTTTTAGAATTTAGGTTATTTTGTAGGTAAAGAGTGCAGGATTTTATTAACTTTAGTGTGAGGTTAAAGAGTGTGAACTAGAGATAGAAATATTTACAATAGAATAGGACTTAGATTTAACACAATGTTTCACTGTGAGCTCTTGAGTGCGACTAAACTTCTACCAGTGTGCAGGCTGCGGCATGCACACTACCAACGGTCTATAACCGCCAAAACCTTGCGGAGGCAAGACAAACGTTTTGATGTCGTCGCTCCTTCCCATTCGCTGAGCATTAACCCATGCTCTCCTCTTCACTCATGCCTGCAAGCATGTTCCATACAAACTTCTAACGGCCACAACTTTATAACGGCCACATTCCTTCCTTACCTTACTTCCCTTCTTATGATCAATCACCATGGCGTGAACATTCCGCCTCCCAAGGTGTATTGATGAAATACAGCTTTAAGAATAAATATTGATATAGAAAATAATAATGTAACTTAAATAAATTACAAACATTCATCATATGAGATGACAAAACTAATGCTATTAACATAGACTTTGACTGTGTGCACTTTCACTCATCTTGAACCACCTTCGCTCTTTTTCCGCCATCACAGTCTCCTTTCTCTTCTTCACTTTCATCAACTGTGGGGAGAAGAACCAACTTGGTTATTGGTCTCTTCAATTTACCAAATGAAGTCTCGACTGTGACCGTCCGCACACATTTGTCTCCTTTGGTCCCTGGGTGAACCTCGACCACTCTTGCTAATCTCCA
>JAQFXU010004521.1:0-13343 GCA_034693705.1 Spatulosminthurus flaviceps | reverse complement strand
TGTAGTAATTCAGAATTGATTAAAATATGTATGAAAACACATATTTTTATGTACATAAGTATGTAATTTAAGTATCTCAGTGTTTTTGACAGTGTTTTTAGTGTATTAACATTTCGGTCAAAATATACTTATTTTTGAAAAACAAAATCTGGCAGCTTTAGATTAGACTCCCATGTTTTTAATTCTCTTTGCTAGACACTTCGGATAACTCAAGTTGAATTATAAAAGTCATGCAGGTAGCGATGGCCATGATAAACTGAAAATAAATTAAAACCAATATAAACTGAAGTTTTTACAACCAAGATTGTGTCTGAAATTTTGAAATAAATTATTTTTACTCATTCTTTAGCAAAGAGAAGGAACTCACTCCAGGATAGAATTGATTGCTGATGTTGAACATTCCATGCCCATTGAATTTCCATTTCCACAGTATTACAGCCTTTAAGACAAGCTTGAGCTGATCCTAAATGCAAACCATTTTGCAATGACGAATCTTCCCAGTTCTGAATAACTTATAATGAAAAATTTCTTACATTTTTACCCCGTTGAACATCAGCCCTTGACAAAAACATCACACTCAATTTCCGAAATTTTTCCGATGTACTCTTTACCTTTTAACAAATAAAATATGGATTAAAGCCATATTACGTAGTTTCATTAAATTTATTCCTTCAAAAATCCTACCTCATTTTTCATTTCGTTCAAAATCCAAATAACTGTTATAGTTAAGGACACTGAGAATAAAACGTAATTTGCTCCAGCGCCTTCATCCTTTGGCCAAATTGAACAGAACACTGAGTAACCAAATGCGACACCAGTGTAAAATATAAAGGCAATCGCAGGGATACCAAACATTTTCGAATAGATCTTGAAACATTTTTTCAATCGCAAGAAATTCTGCCCAAATGCTTCAATATCATTGTCACCAGTAAGCACCAATATTTCTCCCGAGCAGGCAAAATTTTCCAATGTTTCAATCAATGCTACGCCAAGTCCAACCATTAGGCCAGCAGAAGCAAACCATAATACAATTGCGTTGCAAGAAAGAGCCAGGGAAGAAATTACCCAGCCCATATGGAAAAAACCATCTTCTGTGGGGTGCTCAAGTGCTGAAAAATAAAAAATGGCATACGCTCCCAGGAATATTGTTCCGAAACTGACAGAAGATAAGAATAAAGTGTAATATTTAATTCGTAAACCCCTGTCCTTTCTAAGCGTCGGTTGTGGAGTAATTTCAAGTGAATATGTTTGTACTGAATTTAAATCGTGGACCAAACCAAACAAAAGTGGACAATAGTAGCAAGTTAATGCTCTAATAAAAAAGAAGGAAATTAGCTCGGATAGAAAGGCAGCGACGGAAATTATACGCATGGCCTTTGAAGCGACCAGTTGTGTGCTAAAAAGGTAGTCAAAAATGAAAAACAAGTGAATGCCCGTTAGTAGAACCAATGCCAAAGCGGAATATACAATAATAATTATTGGGGTTCTTTGAATAGCACTGGATTTTGAGAATGGATTGGTTATTGGAAAACAACCTCCAAGCCAGCCAGCAGCAAACATTATTTTAGAAAATGTGTGCATCTTGCTGTACTTATTTCCGGGAGATGAAAAAATACGCTGCGTCACAAGACAGCTACGAAATACTTTTGGTACTGATGGAAGTCACCAGAACCCATTAGCTAAAGTGTGGTCACTGATTGACTCTACTTACTACCTTGTCAAATATTTGCATGGCTTTTCATATCATGAGCAATTCAAACGGATATTTTAACAAATATTGAATTACCATTTATGTAGAGCTACTACGTTAACCAAGATATTCCACTTTCCGATAATTTTAGCTGAATAATGAATGCCCTGCTGTAGCCATTAAGCACTGAAAGTAATTAATTACTTCATCATATTCATAAAATTTTAGAAAACCTACCCTTTCAATGACAAATATTGTTTCACAAAAATGGCACAATTTATTTGAAGAAAATGTCTGTAGTATTTGTGAAGGACAGTTCCGTATAATACAAATGTGCTGATTTGCAGATACCAAAGGTGATTGAAGTCAACTGAGCCTAAATTGTAATGGCTTCATACTTCAGTGCTTACCCAAAATTTACTTATGATTAGCAATAATAATTCTATTGTAATTTGAAGACCACCACTAATTGAATGTGAGTGCTCTCTATTTCTATTAGAATTTTGATGTCAATCCATGCTGTGTGTTGCGTAAGTTGCTCCAAAAACAATACTAACACCTTATAAACGTGGCTTACAACAATGCTTTCAAATACGAAACTATGCATGTATGTAGATTAAAGATTTTTAGACTATAATAAATAAATAAATTAATTAATGGGTTATTTCAAAAGGATTCGGCAAGAACGTATAGGTTAAAGATTGTGTAGTATTTCAACACTTGCAAATATTTATTTAGATGCTAATTTGCAAACACAATAATTGTGACAATTAGAAATTTGTTAACAAAAAGTTGATCCAAGCTGGAACTAATTTTTTGTAATTTCCGATAGTTGAAGCTGAATAACGAAAGTCATGCAAGAGACCAGGGCCATTATGAACTGAAAAATTTTGAAATATGGTATACATACACGATTAGCAACAAACTCTAAAGCCAATTGTCAAAATTAAATGTTTAGGAAGCTTTTCATATTTTGCATCAATTTTTTCCTTCCTTCCTCCAGATGAATTTGGTATGAATGATGAAAGGGCATTTTACAACTGAATATTGAATAAAGTACATAGAAAGACTTACCCCCGAATAGAACTGATTACTCAATCCAAAAATACCATACCGGCTGAAATTCCATTTCCAGGAAATTATGGCTTTACTTAGCAATCGACCCTAAAAATTTACAACCACTGTAATTTTTGCTTCCATTTGATAAACCCCTAATATATAAAACACATTGATCAAATTTCAAAAATTCAAGTACGGTATGGCTTGAATATCTCCCGCCGACGAAATGATTCAGTTGAAGTTTGCGAACATACATGGATGTCATCTTGACCTTTCATCATAAATTTATTAGTTAGAATTGAAAATGAATATTACAGCATATTACATCAAAACTTCACCAATATTTTACCTCATTTTCCATCTCTTCGCAAAGCTTAATAACAACAATTATAATCAGAATAAGACCGACGAGAAATCCATGAGTGGCTGTGCCAAATGATGGCCAAATTGAAAAGAAAATTGAATACGCCAATTCAAATCCATTGGAAACCATCAAAAGAGCCATAGATGAACCAAAAGCTTTGGCATATATTCTGAAGCAAAATTTGAGTCGAACGAAATTCATCGCAATCAAATCAATTTCTAAATCACTTTTGTCATCCAAACGTTCTACGGTACTCAATAAGTCTTGTAGTTGTTGTAGCAAATTTACACCCACCCCTATCATCATTCCCAATGAACCACACCACAACATGAGAGGATTCACTCCTGCTAATACCATGCACTATACAATATTTTAGGAATTTTAGCCAATTCCCCTGAATTGTAATTTTTTCCTCTCCTTTTCCAACATCCAGTTCACTTGGACCACTAACAATAGCAACCATGGAATGAAAATAAGTTTCAACCCATAAATACGTTGCTATCATAAATGACGCATAATATTTCAATCGAAGGATCCTACCTCTTCTTATTTTTGGAGCTACTGCAGTTACTATTTCCGGAACTCTTTCCCCCGCATTTAACTCTTTGAGTAGCTCAAGTAAATTCGAAGAATGGAAAAGCGCCAAAGCTCTTGTCACTACACAGTAACCAGCTTCCGATATACCAACTGAGCTGTAAACCAAATCCGTTGCTTTAGTACCTACCCAGTCTATATTTAAATAAATCCATACATATATCATGTGCGAGCAACCCAGCACTAACAAAATAATGAAATTTATAGTGTAAAGTGTAAAGTAAATTACTAATATGCACCTGACTATTTCCAGATGATACAAAAGGACACTTTACAGCAAAGCATCCAGCTAACCACCTAATGGTTAACATTACTTTACAAAACATGTCCATATTAAATGCAAATTTCAAATTATCTTTTGGCTTAAGACCCTTTAAAATTACTCTTCCTCATAAACAAGTAGGCCCTTCAATACGCCTATTTCTAGTAACTATTCTATAAAAACTTGAAGCTACTAAGAGAAACTGCTAATTGTAAGTCATTTTTTGTCAAGGCTGGAAAATCAATTGCTCTACTCGCCACAATTTCAATACTTACGATTAGCTCCTTGTCCACCTATGAACGCCTTTCGTCAATATTCAAGATTCAAGGCCATTTAGCAAATTGACAATTGACAACTCAAATGAAAAAAATATTTGCTATAGAAAAATTACACGAAAATAAAGGATGTATATTCCTTATAATAAACACATTATCCCGCTAATTGAGGAATGTACAAAAAAGTGCAGTACAATTTTTACAATCATAGTTTGTTGATACTATTTAGTGCTTCCTAATTTCCCAATTATTTTTCATCAGAACTTAAAGAACGGTTTATTTGAGAATGAGGAGGGCTGATTGTGAGTGCATGCCATGACCTCTAACTCCAGCAGGTGCATGACTGCGGACCTAGAAATTCAATGCGTGCATGTACATAGAGTATAGTTTTATGCAAAACAAAAAAGCAACATTATTTTGCATAAATATGTGGAGCTTTGTATTTGCATACATATAATATGTACGTTACATTGAGGTTCATGACAAAAAACGTATACATACGTCGTATGTCCGGAGTAAACTACCGCCAATTCGCTAACTCCTATCCTGATAATATCAACAGCAGTGCTGTCCAGTCTTGTGAACAGCACTTTTTAGTTGTCAGCAAGTCAGGACAGGAATTATAGATTATAGTGCAAATGCTCGTCCTTCGTGAAGCCTGTGAAGGTGAAGCCCTTTGTTTAAAATCATTCCTTTTATCAACTTCGTTTTCTCGTTTTCTGCTTTTCTAGTTTTAACACTTTTAACGAGAGGTACAATTTGTCAATTAGGATTTTCAAGTAATAATTGCTTAAAAAGTTTAGGATAATATATTTCTGTTCTTTTTATTTTGCGTGTTCTAGGTGTGTGAAGTAAGTTAAAGGAACTAATTGGTGGACACGACAGGATCGAAAGACGCTGACGACTTACTCGTGGTAATGGCACTGCTGGAATTCAATAAGACAAAAATCCCGGGAAAAGTTCGTAGGATTACAAGTGAAAGTGACGGTGATGATGAGGATTTAAATGAGGTAAGTTGAAGATGATGTTTTTGAAAAAGGATCATGCAAACTTCCTTTGATAACTTTGTTTTAGAAAGGATATTATTTTAAATTCTTGGGAATTCATTGCATTGAAGTCTGTAGTCTCTGACTGTAGGAAAATAACAATGATATTGGAGGATTATTTTGGAGATATGAATATAAAATGAGTTTCCAGTTGTTCTTTTGTTATGACCGCCAATTTGCAGATCATAGAAAGCTCAGAGGAAGACGAAGATTTCAAAGAGAACCAAAGAATTATTCGTCCGAGAGAAGCTAAGGCGAATCATACAAAGAACAGAGGAACGAGGATGTTGAAATGGGACTCAGGATCTAGTGAGGAAGAGGTGGGGCTACGTCGATCAAGCCGAGTTAAAGCGCCAAAGGTTTACTCAGGTTATTTTAAACCTGCAGTACTGGGAATCGATAAAGAAGGATCGGATGATTCGTCGGAGGCAGAAGTATCTAAAAAGAAACGTGTAAAGACGGACGACGCCTCTGTTAGTAAATCAGACTTGGATTTCGAACCTTCAACGGAAGAGTCTGATGAAGAGTTGCCGGCTGAAAGATCTTTTAGAAAATCGGAAACCAATCGTAGGAAGAAAGATGACTCCATGGAGATTTGGTGTAGGGTGTGTCGGGATGGCGGTGAGCTTATTTGTTGTGATTACTGTCCGTACGTTTACCATTTGGATTGCCTTGATCCACCGTTGACTACAGTTCCTTCCGGAAAGTGGAAGTGTCCGGAGTGCTCTGAGGAGCCATTGGAAAAAGTGGATAGAATTCTGACTTGGCGTTTGAAGGAGAACGTAGATTCAAAAATGTCGAAACTACAGCGGGAATATTTTGTTCACTATGAATCGAAGAGCTATTGGCGATGCGAGTGGGTTTCTGAGAGTCGACTTAAAAAGTACCAGCCGATTTTATTACGATGTTTCCACACCAAGTACGGTAGTGCAGATCCGCCTCATGAAATTGACACTGATGATGCTCGAAGACTTCGGAGAAACAACGATGATCCTTTGGAGGAAAGATTCTACCAGTTTGGTGTTCGACCAGAATGGTTAAGGATTCATCGGATTGTGGATCACTTCGAAGAGCATGACGAGACTTGCTCATATTTGGTAAAGTGGCAAAATCTTGGTTATGATTCACTCACATGGGAACATGAAGAAACTCTTGACGAAATCCCCCTTGAGTTTGAAAAAGCTGTTGAAGAATATTATGAGTGGAGGAAAATCTTTTCCGGTTCTTACAAGTCACAGAGTATGAAGCACATTTTTATGCCACCGAAAAAACCTATTTCCAATTTACGTCAAGAGTTAGACGAGCAGCCCGAATTCATTCCTAAAGGACTTCAGCTTCATGATTATCAACTAGAGAGTTTAAACTGGCTCAGGCACTCCTGGGCAAATGGGGTCAACACTATATTAGCAGGTGCTTCTTTACCTTTATCCCATCCTATTTTGTTCATGAATCAATTTACGTCATTTGTATCACTGGGTGTAGTTAATAAGTTAATGAAATGATTGAAGGTAGTGTTCGAAGTGCGAATAGAATTGATATTAATTTTTATTTATGTAGATGAAATGGGCTTGGGAAAAACCATTCAAGCGATAGTGTTCCTTAGCTCTCTGTATCGCGAAGGACATAGCAAAGGTCCTTTTCTTATTTCTGTCCCTTTGTCGACTATCCCCAACTGGGAACGTGAGTTTCAACTTTGGGCTCCAGAACTTTACGTGGTTACCTACGTTGGAAACCAAGATACACGAGTATCCATTCGAAAAACTGATTTCGCACTTAATTCTTCAAATATGCCACGATCCCTGACTAAGCTAAAGTCACCTATTAAATTTCACGTACTTTTAACGTCGTACCAATTTCCTGTAATGGATGCAGCTTGTATTTCCTCAATTCCTTGGGATATGATCATCATTGACGAAGCACATCGACTCAAAAATGACCAGTCACTTTTCTTCGATACTTTGAAGCGTTTCAAAACTAATTACAAACTCATGCTAACTGGGACTCCGCTTCAGAACAATTTGGAAGAGCTGTTTAACTTGCTTAATTTTCTTTGCCCCGATAAATTCCATGACATAGCCCTCTTCTTGACAGAGCTCGAAGATATTACCAAAGATGAGCAAATTCAAAGGCTTCACGACATTTTAGGTCCACATTTGCTCCGACGATTGAAAGCTGATGTTTTGAAAAACATGCCTCCAAAATCGGAATTGATAGTCAGGGTGGAACTCAGTCCAATGCAGAAGAAGTTTTCCAAACACATTTTAAGCAGAAATTTTGAAGCTTTGAATGCGAAAATTGGGCGACAGACAACGCTTGCGAACATATTGATGGACTTGCGCAAGATATCCAACCATCCTTACTTATTTTCCAAGGCTTGTGAAAGCGCGCCAGAGGATCCCAAGACCGGCTTGTATGAATTGGAAACGCTAACAAACGCATCAGGAAAGTTACAGATTTTAAGAAAAATGCTTAAGGTACTAAAGGAGCAGGGTCATCGTGTTCTGATTTTCAGTCAGTTCACAATAATGCTAGATTTGTTAGAGGAATTTCTGGAAGGACTAGGTTACAGCTATGAGAGGATAGATGGTGGCGTGATGGGAGCAATGAGACAGGATGCCATTGACAAATTTAATGCCGTTGGGGCGGAGCAGTTTGTATTTTTGCTTAGCACCAGAGCTGGTGGACTGGGGATTAATTTGGCAACTGCTGATACAGTGATTATTTATGATTCCGATTGGAATCCTCACAACGATATCCAAGCCTATTCAAGAGCACACAGGATCGGACAGAAGAACAAGGTCATGATTTATAGGTAAGCAATTATCAAGAATTGTAAAGCTAAATCAGTGTACGCGAATTTATTCATAACTCTTGTGAACTGAATTTACTCCATTTTCCCCCGAATTTCCATACTTATATTTAGATTTGTAACGAGGGGCAGTGTCGAGGAGAAAATTGCTCAAGTATGCAAGAAAAAACTCATGTTGACTCATCTGGTTGTAAGACCAAAAGTTGGAGATGCTGGGTTTTCTAGAAATGAGTTGGAAGATATTATTCGATTTGGCACGGAGGAGCTCTTTAAAGAAGATAATTCACCTATTCACTATTCTGATGCGGCTATCGAAGACCTCTTGGATCGGACAAAGGAATCTACGGAAGCGAGAAAAAGCGAGTGGATCAATGATTATCTCAGTAGCTTTAAAGTAGCGAGCTTTGATGTGTCTCTCGAAAAAGAGCAAGATACAAACCAGGCATCCTCCGAGAATGCTGATCCTAATCATTGGAAAAAGTTACTGCGTAGGGAATTCACCAGGGAGATTGACGTAAGCAGGTAAGAACTCGGAAGGAGAAAAACTTAAAGTACAGCAGAAGGGTACTTTCAATTTATTATGAATTCAGAAGATTAAAATATTTTATTAATATTGTGAATGGTTCCAGTTTTGGGAAGGGTAAGAGGCAAAGGAAACAAATTAAGTATTTTGGAAAAAATAAGAACGAGTCCTCCAGCGACGAGTCTGAAGACAGTGGCAGTATTGCATCTGTTACTAGCACGCTTACGTCGTTAGTTGATTCAGATGAGGAAGTTATAAGTCACATGGGTCCTGCTGAAGCCAGTGGAAAGCAGTGGAAATCGCGGAAATCGAATCTTTCAAGTAAAAAGTTAAAAGAAAAGGTAACGAACAGCCAGGCAGCAAAACAACTTGAGACGGTGAGCACTGGACAAATAGATTTTAAACCAATGACCTCCCGAGAAATTCGAGAGTTCGTCAACCCCTCTAGCCATGCCTTAACCAGTTCATCAGTTTCGTTGAAGACGCCAAATTCCGCGCCCAACCAACAGAAGTCTACAATAATTATTGATGAAGACGCAGAAAGTGAAAAACCCGATTATTATCAATCTGATGTAGGCTGGACGTCGTCAGAAGAAATGTCGGAAGCATAATCATTGGAATTCCTTAGTATAATTTTTGAAAATTTTTATTTATCAGCCTACTGTTTTACCGCACAATTATTTCTTCTTTTTTTGCGTATTTCCGGAGTATTTTAGAGTATAGGCATTTGCAAGTGTTCTGATGACTGGACTTATGATCTGAGGCAACTGTCCCGGAAAAATCCTTGTTATCCCTTTTCAATGAGACATTTGACAATTAATCGCAATAAATTTATAAAAAATGGAGGAACCGTACCGATCCACGTATTTATTTAGAAATTACCTACTGGATATACTAATACTGCTATAAATAGTACTGACTCCAGGCTATCTTACATTCGTCTTGTGCTCGTTCTGGCTCGATCGTTTTTATTACGTAATCATGTAAATATTACATTTCATTTTGAGCTCCTCCAGTTCATAGCTGTTTGCATCCTCTTGAAATTAGTTATGGAAAAGTTTTATCTTTCTTAATTTTTGGCATTTGTAAATATTTATAAATTGAGCACAGAATCACAGAAGTTGAATCATTGCGAGTTGTTTTACATTTTATAAGTAGCGCAGGGTCTATAAATTACGCTAGCTAGGAGTTATATTACTCAAGAATGAAAATTATGGCTGGAACATTTTATTCGACGAGCACATTGTGAATCCTATTGGCATATGGCAGTACGGCGATCCCAAAAGGCACCTGCTTGCGGCAAATTAATAATAAAAAGTGCTCCAATTGTGCTTACATTTTAATTCAGAATCATACCTGCCTCTCTGAAGTGAACTATAAAGAATGTCGAACGGGAACAGGAAGAGCTATTTTAATTGCATTTACACAACTTCAGTTGTGTTGTATCTTCTTCCCCAGTTTAAGAATGTATATATACCAGAACCAGAATCCCAAGGTTCGATTCGTAGCTGTAGATGAGATAATTTACTTGAGAATATTCTACGTTTCAATGCCGTTGAATGAAGTACAATGAAGTTTTGCCAGAACGCCAATGTGGTAGATATATTCTTTTAATTCAGAAAATATTCAGAAGACCACAGATTGACTTGCAGCTATACTCATAGCTGGCTGTTGGAAATTGCACCTAAATTGCACCTACAATGAAACAAGCTTTTACACATGCCCTATCCGGTGTCTGGGACCCCAAACATTTTTCAATAGTTGGAGACCCAATAAGCCACCTTCTGCTCTATTGTGATTTGTAATATATGCATCTCGTTGTGGGGATGGCTTATAACAGGATGGGTAGAAAAGAATAAATTATTTATTTATATTAACTGAGAAAGATGACAACCTGTTTGAAAGTAATACGTATCAAGGTATTAGCTCATGTGAGTCATGTGAATTCAACGCAAAAGTGCTCGATTCCTTAGCTCTTTAAATTAAAGGCTTTTAAATCTGGAAATGCGACTGTTTTGCAGCAACTACAGACGTGCTGAAATGTTGATCCGAAATACATCCATATCGTACCAGTTATTTCTTGGTATATTCATAGGTTTGTGGGTTTCAGTATTTTTGAGTCAAATATTTGTTTTACCCTTCGGCCATAAAAATTACAACAGAAATAATGAGCCGTCTTCCATGAGAAGCAATGATATTGCTGAAAAATTGGAGAAGGAAGTCCGGGTACTTTGCTGGATCCTCACAAGCCCTAAAAATCACAAAACTAAAGCGATTCATGTAAAACGGACGTGGGGGAGGCGCTGTAATAGGTTTATTATGATGTCAACCATTCAAGGTATTTTTCCCAAAATTCAGAAAAAACCCATCTCCTGAAAATGAATAATAAATATTCGTTAGATACCAATTTAACGGTATATTTTCAGATGACGATGTGGGTACGATGGCGTTAGCAAACGTGTCAGAAGGTCGGGACTGGTTGTGGGCCAAAACCAAGGAAGCCTTCACATATATTTGGCACCATCACCGAGGCGAGGCTGATTGGTTTATGAAAGCGGATGACGACACTTTTGTGGTAGTGGAAAATCTTCGGAAATTCCTTCAAACCAAGTCTCCAAGGGAGCCTGTTTATTTCGGTTGTCATTTTAGTATCGCGTCTCGCCCGACTTGGGCAAGTGGTGGTGCAGGTAATTCTTGAGCGGTTTAAAATGAAAATTTTATCTATTTGACGGTGATTTTATTCTGTTTTGTATGTCATAGGATACATTCTCAGCAAGGAGGCACTCGGAAGGTTCGTTGAGATCGCTTTGCGAAACCCCAAAAAATGTCGGCAGGACCATGGAGGAGCAGAGGACGCTGAGTTGGGTAAAATAATTCCACTTACTAACACTAACACTGAAAATATAACGTATTCGAAAGTTGGTTTTTGCATGGCAAACATTGATATTGGTTTTTCCTTTCTTACGTCTATCACTCTGCTACATCTAATTTCTGTATGTTTAATGCCAATTTTTGTTCACAGGAGTTTGTCTTCGGAGTGTAGGTGTTAATTTGGGGGACTCACGAGATGAGTGGAACCGATACCGTTTCGTTCCGCTACCACCTACCGCTCTTGTAGTTCCCAAACCAAAAGTTTTAAAATTTTGGTATTGGAAGTATATACGTTATCCTCAAGAACAGGTCAGTGCTGTCAATTTTGAAAAGGTTTAAAAAATTTACCATTACTAAATGTTACAAGGAATAAGTTTTTGGGACAGAAATGCTAAATTTTAGGGACTTCAAAGCTTGGCGAATGATGCCATAGGCTTTCATTATGTGAAGCCCGGTGAGTTGTATTTATTTGAATACTTGATCTACCATCTGCGACCGTATGGGATTAACAAGGAAGTTCAGTACGTCCCGGAATATCCGTTGGAATTTACAGATCCGACAATAAAACCAGCGGCTTCTGCAAATGGAAGTGCATATTCAATCAAAGATATCATCAAACTCAATGAAACATCCATGGGCGCCAGTCCACCAGCTGCTAGTATTAATAATTTAATGTTTGCTTCCGTGAACAATACGGAGAAAAATCAGTAATATCTTGCAATTTTCAAAGGTGATTGCAAAAATTAATATTTTAAGAAGTCACACGACTCACAATCAGTGGAAAATGCCACGTGTTGCATAAGTCGCTTTTTTAAACTTGTGAATTCTTCAAACCACTGGAGAGGTCTTTATCGTCAATAGGCGTGCCGTTACCTTAAATGGTCTTGGGAATGTTTTGTATGTATGTGTAGTCAGCTGGAGGAATTGTATTTAAAGTTATCAGATGGGAAAATAGCATTACATGTTTATTTAATATAGCATTATTCTATGTATAGTGTGTTTTCGCAAAGAGTCGCGCGCAAATTATAATGTAACAACGGGGAGGATATTATTTTTAAAATTTTTCCTTCCTTGATATGTACCAAATGACTCACTTTTAAGGAAAGTGTTATTAAAGAGCTAATTGTTTCCAATGCATCTCATTTGGTCGAGGCATGCAACCAGCTGTTGATTATAAAATATAAATAAAAGTCTTATTGTACATTTTATACATCTAATCTGCTAATTCCCATATTGTAGGGAACTTTGAATTTTCTCTTGGTTGTACTTTATAGTTTGATGATGAACTGTGTGCATACCTTATCGTAACTTGGGAAAAATTGCAACCTGATTCAACAAAGTTGCGGCAAATGTCGCTGAACTCATAAAATGAATGTTGATTCACCAAATCACTACCATAATAAAAGAAGCGTAGAAGTACCTCGAGGGAAACAATTTTTTTCAACAAGTGCATGCTACTCATATCCTGGCATTCGTTTCCACTGCGTTTGTTCCATTCGTTGATTGTAACTTTTCAAAATTATAACCAAAGGAATATTAAGGAACACCCGAAAAGAAAATGCTGCGTCCAAGTGCCTCCCTAACTTCCAAACTAATTGTGGGCACATGCAGTGGTTTGTGTGTTGTAATTTTTTTAAATAAAATGTTAGTAGAACCTTTCTGCAGTGACTACACACATGAGTCATCTCCAATCCAAGGAAATGAAATTGCTGAAAAATTGGGAAAGGAAGTCCGGATACTTTGCTGGATCCTCACTGGTCCGGAAAACCACGCAACTAAAGCAATTCATGTGAAACAGACTTGGGGTAGACGATTTAACAAGTTTCTTATGATGTCATCTGTCGAAGGTA
>JAQFXU010004520.1:0-13343 GCA_034693705.1 Spatulosminthurus flaviceps | reverse complement strand
CGCAAGGGAATTATGGGAGAAATGAAATTCGGAGGAATAGCAATTTTGGGGTGGAGCCCGTCAATCGTCTTTTTACCAGTCCGGAAGACCCCGCCCCCAGGTTTCAAGTTCGGTATGAAGAGCGGAAAAGTGCGGTCTATTTGGATGTGAAATAATATTTCTCATTGGTTAACATTGAAAAAGTAGGGTAGTTTTTGCTCACATGTGATTTTGCTGTGATAATTTTCGAACTTCGTGTTGTTCCATATTTTGAGATTTTCCTTTGCTTTTTAATGTGTTAAGGAAAGTTTCTCGTGTATAGATGTATTGTGTACATATTATGTGCGTAAATGGTTAATGCTCACGCGAGATGCTAAATTAGGCCTAAAGATAATTTTTTTCCCATTTTCAAAAAGCTGTTGCAACTTTTGTGAAATCTTGGAAATTTTTGACAATTTTTAACAAGTTTTATAAATTTCGAAAAGAATGTTCATTTTGTAGAAAATAAATGAATTTATAAATATATAAATTTTGAAAAAATGAACAAATTTTTGAAAAAATTACCAATTTTGAAAAAATTAACAAATTTTGAAAAAAATGAATTTCCAAAAAATGATGAGCTTAGAAGATTTTTATTATTTTGAAAATTATTGCCAATTTTGAAATTTTTATGAAATTCTAACAAATTTTTTGAATTTGTTTAACATTTGGACATTTTGAACAACATTTGGAAATTTTGGGAAAAAATTGTCAGTATTGAATAACTTGTAATTTATAAAAGTTGTGCTATCTTATGAAATTTTGACAATCATTTATTACAAAAAAACTGTAGCTTTACAAGGCATTGTTGTGTTTATGAGAGCGGGCCCAAACATGTGCTGAGGCTAAATGAAGACTGACGATGAGCTTAAATATTTGTATACTGTAATGAATTAATAAAGGTGTAAATTAATGCGTGACAAAACACCAAAAACAATATTTTTTGGCAACATTCATATAAACCTAATGTTTTCTTACCTCAAGTTTATTTATTTTGTCACTCTTACGAAATCCGGGGAAAATAAACGCACTCACAAAACAATTTGAATTTACGTGCCGTGATTATTAAATACTTTTAAAAAACCCCATGTAAAGTGCTAATGACGTAAAAAACAGCAATTAGGATTTAAACAATACAAACAAATATTGACGAGGTAAGTGTCAAAGAACGCGACTACCATGGAATTTTTAATTGGGTCATTACAGCTAATTGCTATGTTATGGACCTTGACTATAAAATCTTTGTTAAAAGGAAAATGAGAGTTTAAATCCCGTCAAAATGTCACTTTACTTTCACATCATTTTTCTCACATTTGTGAGCACAACTTTAGGGCAATTTCCATACCCCCCAATTCCGAGTGGCCCATACGGACAAAATACGGGGCAAATTTTCCAGCCTAGTTTGCCCCCACGGGCTCCCATTACAAAAATCCAGACTGGTCAAATTGTGGACGCGGTCAAGCCTTTTATTGCGTCATTGTACGCGGTGAGAAAAAAAAAATTTGACTTTTTTTTATATTTTGCGTTAAAGGTTTTGAATTAATTTTTTGAAAATTTATCAGAATGGATACCACTTTTGCACAGCAACGCTAATTTCACCCACCAAAATCCTCACAGCTGCTCATTGTTTTGCTGGGGAGGATAAAATGAAAGCGATTTTGGGGCTCTTGCAAATAACGGCAAAAACTATAAAGGAAAATGAGGAAAATGCAAATGTCACAATGGTGGACTTTACAATGAAAGATGTCAAAATTCATCCGTGAGTTCCACAATAATTTTGTTAATAATAATCATTTTAATGAATTTTTGGCAAAAAATTTTAACCCATAAATTTTTTTATGTGCTTTAATATTTACAAAAATTTACAGTGATTACAACGATAATTTACCATTTGATCGGCGACCGCATGACATTGCAATTATAACGCTTCCAAAGGCAGTAAAAGATATTTTCCAGCCCATTCTCCTTGCGTCGGAATATGAAGGGGACAACACGCTGGGTCCTTTAAAAGCAATGGGTTGGGGTTTCCAAAACTGTACTAATCAACCCTCGGAATATTTGCGGGAGGCTGATGTATGTTTACCGATACATAGAAAATTTTAACCCATAAAAAAAGTTTCTGCAAAATATATTTTTGAAAAATTCGTGTTCGCTAAAATAAATTTTGTTGGTGAGAAAATAGCTGGAAAAAAATTCGGGGAAAAAGTTTGAGAAAATCAAGTTGAAAATATTTTTATGAAAAAATTTTGGAAATATTGAAAACATTCTTAAGAAAAATGTTGAGGGGAAAGATTTCCAAAGCTATTTGTTCCAGTTGAACAAATATGAATGTTGTGTGTGGGGAAGTGCAAATTTATTCTTTACATACTTTCTTTTGGATAAAACTTGCAAAAATTTGGTCAGAGAGAAGATTTGTGAGAAAAACAAATTTTGAGAAACATTTTCACATAGAAAATGTTCTATTGATTGAAATTTTTTTCTTTTCAAATTTAAAAATAACTAGGAACAAATTTTTCTTGGAAAAGCTTTTTCCGATTGAAGATGACTAAGAAAATTATTTTCGCTATAATTTTTTTCAGGGTTACTACATTGACCCTTGGACCTGCTCTCGTATTCAAGGGGTTGAAGTTTACAGCTCCAAAGTCTGTACCCTTTTGAAAACCAAGGATACTATGAGCGCTATTGCACCAGGGGACAGCGGAGGACCTTTATTTTCCCTCTTTGACCCAAATAATCCCGTGGAGGTTGGAAATATTTCAAAACAAAAAATGTTCATAATTAAAATATTTGCAACTGTTTTAATTATATGATCATTTAATTCGACATTTGCAGATTGGAATAGCATCCTACCTTTACTACGACCCACTGGAGCCAGCCATCCCAGGACAGTGGATTTGCACGAGTAAACACAGACCCCAAGTCTACACCCGTGTTTCAACTTACAAGGACTTTATTAAATCCAATGCTCCCGAGGCCAAATTTTGCCCTTAAAAGATCCAAAAAAATATCTTGAAACCCATTCAAAAAAAAAAAACTTAGAGAAATAAGAAATTGATAAACTTTTCAATCCTACAGGAATCCATCAAAATTCATTTTTCTCTTCGGCCTAATAAACTATTGTTAAATTTTTTGCTTGAATAATTATTTAGAAGATCAAAAGTAATAAAAATAGCTATTTTTTACATAAGAAAATGTTTTGATGCTCATAACATGCATAACATGTACATCCGTAGAATAATTTTCTCCTCCAAATCGGTAACAAATAAATAATTCGCGTCAAATGATAAGCTTAAAATGAGCATCAAATTCAAGTAAACCATGAAAATATAAAAGTATAAAAAATCACTTCATAAAAAAATCTGCACACTAAAACATTTCCAAATTATTACCTAAATTCATCACATTTTTTGTAAAAAAGGGAAATTTCCGGGAATAACGTTTTCCCTTCCTTCCCATTAATTCCTTGAACTCGCTAACACAAGTGCAAATGATTTGGGAGGCTTGGATTTTAAAAGGATCCAAGGAACCACATTTTCTTGACACCTGGGTCCTTTCAACGACTTGGGATAATATCGGGAGGAGAAACAAGTAGTGGGAAATATTATTATTGCTTATAATATTATTTTAAAAACTTAAAACCAAATGATTTCAGAATTACCGGGTATTTATATTACCCGGGTTTTCCATCAAGTACAAAAAAAAAATTTTTCGCGCTTTTAAATAAATTTTACGCCCATTGTCAAATAAATACATTTTTCACAGAAAGCGATTTTCGAGTTTAATGCTATAATACAAAATTCACAAGTGTTTTTGGGGCACATCTGGAGCGAAGCTACTCAACACGCAAGAGCTTCTAATAAATTGGGATAAGGGCAAATTTAAATAGCCTCGCTCCATCTTTTCATTATTATTGTATCACATAATTATTTAATAATTTACCAGTAATTATTATGGTAAAAACCGAGCCATTAAGATGTGAAAAATTGGAAATAATTTAAAGAGTCAGCTCATTAAAAAAAGAGGATTAGTTTGGAAATATTTTAATTACATCGTTACAACTAATAGCTCACAATTAGTCCAGAGGGGATCTCAAGTATAAAAACTGCATCGTAAAAAACATGAGGGCTCATATCCCGTCAAAATGTCATTTTACCTAGACGTAATTTTTCTCACACTTGTGAGCACAACTTTAGCTCAGTTTCCATACCCCCCAATTCCGAGTGGCCCATATGGACAACAAAATACTGGGCCAATTTTCCAGCCTAGTTTACCCCCACGGGATCCCACGAATAGAATCCAGAGTGGTGAAGCTGTAGAGGAGGTCCAGCCATTTGTCGCATCATTGTCCAGTGTAATAAAATATTAAAATAATAATAATTACATTAAAATTTAATAATATGTAATTTTTTATATTATTAAAAGTTGTTTTTCTTACAATGTATTTTTTTTCAATCCTAATTTCCAGAATGGATACCACTTTTGCACAGCATCGCTAATTTCACCCAACAAAATCCTCAGTGCCGCTCATTGTTTCGGTGGTAGTGGTAAAATGAGGGCGGTTCTAGGGCTGTTGCAAGTTACGCCGAAAACGATCAAGGAAAATGAGGATAATGCAAATGTGACAATTGTGGATTTTACCATGAAAGATGTTAAAATTCATCCGTAAGTTTGTTAAAGTAATTTTTTAAAATTTAACCATTGTTTTAATTTGGCCATGTTTTAACGTGAAAAAAAATGTATAGAAAATTTACTTGAATGATTTTTATTTTTGTTAGGGAATACAATGGTAATTTACCAGTTGTTCAGCGTAGGGGCGACTTGGCGATTGTAACGCTTCCAAAGCCGGTGAAAGAGATTTTCAAGCCGATTTCCATCTCATCGGAATACGAAGGGGACGCCACGTTGGGTCCTTTAAAAGCCATGGGTTGGGGTTTCCAAAATTGCTCTTGGGGAACATCGGAACTTTTACGAGAGGCTGACGTAATGAGAAAATATTTTTTGGAAGGAAATTTTACTAGTTTTGAGTTTTGGAGAGATAAAAGTTTCGTGTGTAGAAATTTTTCTCGGAAAATATTTTTCCAAATTTTTTGCCCACATTCTACCCAATTATGGAAACAGTGTCTCAGAAAATCTTTCTGAGAAAATTTTTCTTGGAAAAGTTGACACAAAGTTTTTCCCACAAACATTTTAGAAAATTTCGCCCTGAAAATACTGATAATAAAATGTATATTTTTATTTGAAATATTTTTAGGGCTACTACATTGATCCTTGGACGTGTTCCCGTATTGAAGGAACGGAGGTGTCAAATACAAAAGTTTGCACCCTTTTGAAAACCAATGACACTATGAGTGCTATTGCTCCAGGGGATAGTGGAGGACCATTATTTTCCCTTTACGATTCAGACAACCCCGTCCAAGTAAAATTTTTAATTTTCTATATTTAAATTACTAATAAGAAAAATATTGGTCAAATTGGTTCCTTAGATATTTTAAGCTAAACATTTTGGGATTTTTCGAACGCATTACAAATCCAAATTTACTTGAAATTTCTAGATCGGTGTGGCATCGTACGTTACCCTGGACCCAATTCAACCAGTCATTCCGGGCAAGTGGCTGTGTGTCCATAAACATCAGCCCCAATACTACACCCGGGTCTCGAGTTTTAAGGACTTTATTAAATCTAATGCTCCCGAGGCTAAATTTAGTCCTTGAAAATAATATGGAAGCTTTTAGATGTAAAAAAATATAAAATAAAATGTTTGATGAATCCGGAAAGTTTTCCATTTTCCAAGAAATTGACCAAAATATTTTTTGGGGTAAACTAATAAATAATAAATGCTGAAAAAATTATTTGAAAATTTTTACTCTCAAAAATCCGCTAATATTCCCTATTTTGCAAATATGTGACAAGTAGTTTAAATCCCAAAATATTATTATGTATTTCTACGTTGATAAAAATTTTCCTACCATCAACTCCTTGGTAAGACATTGTTGAAAATATTTTACTTGTATTATTATTAATAATATACGTAAAAACACACATAACAGTATCAAAATAAGCGGGAAAATAAATGTCAAAAAAACTTGGATGTTTATTTTCAAAATAAAAAGTTATACAAATACAATTATTACGACGCGACGTTAGAAAACATTTTTACACTTGAACTCATAGAATTTTTACACAAAACATTTTTCTCATTCCACAACATGAAAATTTGAACACTCAATAACCTCAATAAAAAACACGGGTTACATTATTGTCACATATCCGTGGGTTTTTTACCCTCCCATTTATTTTTGGAATTCCCACCGTATTGGACGAGGAGCTCGTCCGGATGAATCCGCTTTAACAAGGCTGCCTTCCATTTCTCCTCGTTGTCATCATAAACGTCAATGGTTAAATACGGGACTTGCACCATGGACTTGAAGAAATTTACAATGTGGAGTGCAACTCTAGGGCCTTTTGGCAAATAAGAATTTTTTATTCATTATCACAAATATATTAAATGGGTAAGTACCTGCGGAATATGCATAGGAAAAATATGCTAGCATTTAAATAAATGCAAATCCGTCGATAAAATAAAAGCCGGTGAATAATAAGAATTGAGCGAGAATAAATTCAGAAATAACTTGGGAATTTTTTTGAAATTTCAAAAAAAATCGAAATTTCGGGGAATAGCTTTTTTAGGGCAATCGTTCAAACGCATTACAAGTTAATAGTTAAATTTTAATGGTTAAATTGTCAAATAATTTTTAAGGCAACGTTTGTTTAAAAAACCGGGTAATATCAATACCCGAGTTTCTCTTGACTCCAAATGGAAAAATACGGGTAGTGGTTGTGAATTGGAATTATTTTGGTTGCTTTGAATTTTGAAAGCCTAAAGACAAGTATTCAAATAGTTTAAGGGAAATACCCATATTTCTGATACCCGGGTTTTTTGATACCCGGGTAGCTGGAAAACTATTGGCGGGGGTGAGGAATGGGCATTATTGGGATAGCTTGTGTTTTGAAAAGTCTAAATTAAAACAGCTTTCCAATACCCGGGTAATTCTGATAACCTGGTATTTCCGAAAGAACCAGCACAGCAAATTTATTTAGGGTTTCTAATAGTAAATTCCATGGTAATTCAAATTATAATCCTCGGTTGGCTCAATTACTTTCGTATTGCATATTCAGTGCGAAGTTACTCAAAGACTAAAGGCTTACAATTAATTAGGATGAGAGCGGCTCCCAAGCTTGGAACGTATTTCAAATAGTCCGTGGCAATTAGTTTGAGGAATTTAAAGCCTGAAAAGTAAATGTTCACTTTAGGGAAAAATTCCTATTAAAAATGATTTTAGCTCAGTTTTTTTGTGTAAAATTTTTAATTACATTTTATGGAGGAAACTTGCCGAGGCGAGACATACTTCCAGTCTAAGACTAACACGTTCCCTTTAATGGTGTCCGCGGTAATGACGTCAGAATCATTTTGACTCTCAAAAACCTTACGATTCCACTCAATATTTGCATCTTCTGCCTCAACCACAGTTTGCTTAATTCGAAGGTAAGTTTCGTCCCAGCCAAATTTTTCTAATACTTTCTTCAAATTTATGTAGGGGTTGACGAAATAAACTAAAAATATTTATTTTTTTCTGAATAAATTAGTTGGTAATTTGAAAATGTCAATGTAAAAATAAATTTCCCAAAAACTTTTCTTACTTATTTCTCCGGCACGAGTGGAACGTTGGATAACGGAAATGATTTCACAAAGTTCCGGGGAAATTTTCTTTTGACGGATGGTCTTGTATTCATTTTCTTCGCGCCATTTGACAGACTGAAAAAAATTTGACAAATAAACTAGTCATTTATTGTGTAAAATACAGGAGACAAAATTTAGGGAGAATTCTTGAAACAAGTTTTAAACTTGAAATGAATGTAATATATTCAAATGCGAGTCACAAATTTAAATAAGATAAATATTTACTCTCAAAAGTGCTCGGGCCAAAAAATATTTTTTTTGGAAAACTCATCAAATTCAATAATAGGTAAACCTAAGGGTAACCCTCAATTACAAGGTTAAAGAAATTTTATCACATCCATTAAAAAATATAAGGAAAATATCTTCTTTGAAAATTGAACTAAATGAAGCAAAAAAGCTGGGTAATTTGGGTTCTCCACGGGAAATTCCAAAAAATGAAAGTTAACTCACTCTTCGAAGCATCCGCTCAGCTTTTTCAAAATCCATTCCTCGGGCTAAAAATAAAAATAAATTGCACTTTGGAAACAGAGCTTTGAACTTTATTTCAACAGTCACTGGAAATTCTTAAAACCTTATCAATGCTCTTCGCTTAGTTTTAAGCTCCATTTTGAGAGCGTTAAATTATTTACCTTTTAGCCAGCGAAGTAGAAAGAGGTCGTCTGTAACCCTCACATCTTCGGATTTCAAATCTTCAACGGCTTTCTTGAGCTGAAAAAAATTTCCAAACAATTTAGTTTAAAATTTTGGCGATTTTATTTCCAAACAAAATATTTGTACCATGTCCACTTGAAATGTTTAAAATATTTGTGCTCATAAATTTCCACAGTTTTCCCAGGTTTTTATTTCCCCCCCCCTAGATATTTACCCAAACATTTTTGGATGGAAACCCAAATAATGTTTTCCCACAAATATTTGCACGAATATTTAATTTACACTGAACCATTTCTCAAAATATTCTCCCAAATGGTTTCCAAAAATTTGCAAAGTAATTTATCTTTTAATTTGCAAAAAAAATTAATTAAAAGTAATCAAAAAATCTAAGCCCAAAATTATTTGTTGTAATGAAATTGCTTTAGTGAAAACATTTTTCCCCAAAAGCTTCGAAATTTGTCAAAAATATTTTCCCAAAAATTTTCCAAAATTTTCAATATTACTATTTTTAGAAAATTTCATGGTTTACCTGATTTATTGCCAATTCCGCCGGAGTTTTCTCACTCTCTTCAGACATTTGGATTTTTAACAAAAATTTTCCAGCTTTTACTTAAAATTTCACTGCTCTCCTCAGGCTTCAAATAAATGACTGAAACTGAAAAGGTGATGCACAGGATTGGGTCAAGTATTTCTATTTTGTAACGTCAATTAATTCCTCCTCCTTTTGTGAATGGATTGGCATTTGGCTCCTGCACCTGGCCTATATATAGAAAATTACAACGCTTTTTCTTCAAGCTAGCTATATTTATGCATTTCAGGTATCAATAACAGCAACATATGCTTCATATAAACCGTCAACGCGTAAGAAAAAAAGTGAAAAGTTCATCAAGAGTAGATTACTGATGATGCCATAAGAGCATATGTAATTTGCAGGTCAAGGTGCGGCGGAATAGTGCACATGATATAATCCCATACAATCCAACCTGTTTCATCTCCACGTTCTTTCCCAAGAAAAGAATTCTTGAGTGGAAAAAATTCAATGACAACACCACATTTTCTCCTCATTCATTGTTGACTCACTATTTTTGGGATTTTCCAACATAAAGTTTTAACCGCAAGTTTTTTCTTTGCAAATAGGTAACTTTTATTGTAAATTTTCTGGAAAAAATTTGCAATTTTATCCGCACCAGATTTTCCTACACCGAAAAAAAATCATTATTTTCCTGTTTTCTCACTCCAAATAAATTTCCCCATTTATGTGACGTGGACACTAACTTTACTGGAAATTGCCAACATTTTCCATCCTAAAATTCCCTTGATTTTATATACAAGAATTTACAGGGAAATTTTCCAAGAATCGGGAAAATTTTATAGGGGAAACTTTCTGGTGGAAAATTTCTATTATTTCCATTCAGCTTTGTGCAATAAGGGAGGAAAAGTTTTTTGAGGTTCTAATTGTCGAGACAAAAAACTGGATTGGCAATGACATGAATTTTGCAAATAATTTTCGCGATTTCCTGACCTTCCTTGTTGTAAAAAGAAGTAATAAATAAATATAGCCTTTGCCTAAAAGTTGATATTCTACAAGTTGGGAGGGAAAGGGCTAAGGAAAAGCTTTTTTCTTGCATTCAGGCGGGGTCATAAAAATGTTGAGATTTGCAAGGAATTATCTAATTTAATATTGTTATAAAAATGACACTGACCCAATTGAAGTTTACTACCGAATTCACTCAGACTTATCAAAAACGTGGGCCATTAATATTTTCAAGAATTTGGGGAAACTGCAAGGCTATTGGTTGACATAAATAATAATAGAATAACAATCTAAGGGGAAATTTCAGACAAATACAGAGTTCATTTGGGCAAGAGTGGGGCACACTTTGAGCAAATGTGGCAAAATTTTGTTCCAATTCGGGGTATAATTTTTTATGCAAATTTTTTGAGAAAATGTTTTCCAATTGTTGATAATTTTTTTCAAATTCTTTGCAAATTTTGGCTAAATTCTTGCAATTTTTGTCGAAATTTTGACCACTTTCTTGCCAACTTTTGCAAATATTTGACTAATTTTGTCAAATACTTTCCAAATTTTGGCGAACATTTTGCAAAAATTTTCTTTAATTAATTTTTGAAACTCCATTGAAGTTTAATGAAGAAAAATTTTCTAATAAAATATACTCCACCAAACCAAATAGTAGTCATCATCATTATTATTAATTTTTGTATCAATTTTTCAAGACTAATTGCTTCATTTATCTCATATTTTTATAATGAGAATTTTTTGCTGATACAATGAGCTTTATTGCTTTGCCCTTTATATTGCAAAATCGTTGGAGATAAAAGCGTTCATCATGTCTCATGACTGGGTGGTTACGTAAGAGAAAACAAGTCCTTTGAATTTTATTATGTATTTTGGGTACTTAGTCCGTCACAAATTTATGAAAGGGGAATGCGCAAAAGGTGGCTAAAAATAATGCATTCACCGCAACCAGAGAGTCAGTGTGGGTGACTGATTGTGTTAAATGTTTGTGTTGTGAGACTTGTTTTTCATTTTCTGCGGCAAGAGTGAATGTTGTTTTGTTCATGTCTCATCTAATTTTCCTATGTATCTATTTATACGGCAATTGTTTTGACATTAGACCTTGTAAATGGATCGATTGGAATGTATTATTACTTTCTTCTAATTTTAACATTCACAGTGTGTGCTCAGGTATAAGTTACTTTTAACCTAGAAAATTAAAATGAATGGAAAGGTTTTTTTATTGGGATTTTGACTTGCTTGCAAATTGGGCAATCATCGGGAGAGACGGGGAGATTAGGTATAAAAATACTTGTGTATGGGTTTTGTAGGGAAATTTCATATTTTACAGGTACGTTGTATTTATAGTTAAAGAGTATTTTACTATGTCACAATGTTCGTGGGTAGGTACATTATAAATTGGAGACAGCTTAGGGGTAGGTATTTTTACATACGGCAGCACATCAGCTTAGAGTAGGTATTTACATATAAAAATAGATGGCCAAGTCTGGGCAGGTATTGCAGAAAAGGCTGGGTTCATGTCCATGTGGGTATTTTTTGTAAACGATGGGTCAGTATTGGACGGCTAGTTTAAAAAATAAGGCAGGCATTATAGAAAGCTAAGGCGGGTTGCTATTGGGCGGGTATTGTGGAAACCCGGTGGGTAAGTATGTACTGGGCGGGTATTTTAGAAACCTTAAGTGGGTTAATATTCTGAGGGTATTGTAGAAACCCGGTGTGTAAGGTTTGGGCGGGTAGGGTAGAAATCCGGTGGGATAGTATAGGGCGGGTATTGTAGAAACCCGGTGGGTAAGTACTGGGCGGGTATTTTAGAAACCTAAGGTGGGGTAATGTTCTGCGGGTATTGTATATAGAAACCCCGTGGGTAAGGTTTGGGCGGGTATGGTAGAAATCCGGTGGGATAATTTAAGGCGAGTATTGTGGAAATCCGGTGGATTAGTATTGGGTGGGCATTATAGATACCTAAGGTGGGTTAATATTGGGTGGGTGTTGTGAAAACCAAAGGTGGGTAAATATCGTACGGGTATTGTGGAAACCTCGTCGGTTAATTTTTTGGGCGTTGTTGTAGAAAACTGGTTGTTTAATTTTCAGTGGGCATTGCAGAAAATGGGTGGTTTAATGTTACCAGGGTAATTTTGGGCGGGTATGGTAGAAAACAGGCGTTACGTCTGAGAGGACATTTTATAAACAGAGCGGGTATTTTCAAAAAGGGATATTTTTGAGGGGTGAAAAACCGGGAAGCGGATGTTGGTCGGGTAATATGAAAAAATAGGACTTATCAGCCGGGTACTGAAGACACGGATCGTTAAGTTAGGTAATTTAAAAAATCTCATTATTTTTAGTGGCGATGAATTTATATGTATATAATATCTTGTCCATTTCATGTGGACCTCCTCATATCATTTTCTTGTTCTCGATTTTGGTAGCAAAATAGTAGTCAGTCAAAGTTCAATGAACTAATTTAGAAAATCCGTGAATTATTTCAGCGATGTGCATAAGAAGTTGAGTTGTTAACACAATGTTTGGAAGATCAAGATCGTGCTTTGACATTCGACGACAAAATATTAATGAGAGACACAGTGCATGTATTTGAAAGCATTATTTGTACACAAAAAATCTGGTAAAAATTTGTTAAGAAATGCATTTACGAGGATCTGACAACTACAAAACTTTATTTTTGCGAGATGCCACAAAATAGCAAGCAAGAATGGTGTGAAAAAATTTCTGTGTTTTCTTCTCAGCTAATTACGCGTTGGATGTGACTGCTCTTGGAAAATACAACAAAAATGTCAATTTGCAAATAATTAGAAAATCGGGTATAAAAAATTGATAAACTTTTAAAACCGCTCCACTTTAAATTGTTTGTAGGAAAAACAAAAAATCTTTTTAAATGACTATTTGACGAGTCATTCACATTTTTTTGTGGGAAGTGTTCCGGTCATTTACCTCCATTTTTGCCAGTGTTTTGCTGGGACAAAATTAAAATAATTGCGACTATGAAAAATGATGTTTTTCCTGCGTATGACATTTTTTCGCATTTAGCGGTTGCTTTTTTACTATAATAAAATTAAATGCACATTTACCCTTTTTTGCCAAAATGTTACCCAGAAATATTTTCGGTTAGGAAAACAAAAAATTGCACTGTTGCATGTGTCATTTTTCTTTAAAAAAAGAAGCATGTCTGCATTAACATTTTATCAGTTCCTGTAAAAAAATATTTTACGTGAGGAAGTATTTAGTTCATTCCCATATAACAACTCCGTGTTGATGATTAGTCTTTTTGGGGTTGGAAGTTGTTGCGACAAGAAATGAATTAAATAGTTTTTTTCTGAGTGAGAAGAAACAACTTGAGCTTTTTATCAACTTTGAATAAAACCTTGCACATTTATAATCAAGTGG
>JAQFXU010004519.1:0-13345 GCA_034693705.1 Spatulosminthurus flaviceps | reverse complement strand
TCAACCAAAAACGAACTTAGCCGAGCTATGACCCTAAGTAATGTTCAAAAAATTTTTGAATGTAATCGGTTGAGTATTTTTTGAGTTATCGTGCCGATGGACGGGCAAAGGTATTTTACTAGGGGGCTGACGCCGCCCTAAAAACCGATGTTCGGTTTTCCGGGGGAAATATTTTTGGCAGGATGGACTACTCTGGAATCACCCAAAAAGCTCACTTACCGAATTTTATCCGATTCGGACCTTCATTGTCGAAGTTATGGACATGAAACTGAAATTGACCGCTGGAAATCATTTTCATTTCAGTGACAATAGCCATGACACAATAGAACGTTTTCCCTCTTGGTGTTGACTTCGTTTTTGACAAAAACTGCAGTGTGTCATTAAAAATGATGAAAATATTTTCTGATCCACCATAACCATTTGCAGTATTTAAAATTTTTTTAATGCCCCCAACTTTACCATAGGGGCTACAAACGGGCCTAAAGTGCATTTCCTCACAATGGAATTAAATGGTACACATTATTTTTTAAATGCTTTGGCATATAAAAATGTATTTGCATGCAGGAACATGAAAAAAATTGGATGGGCTCATCAAGGAATATTTTCATTATTTTTCCGGAATGTTAACAAGTACGTGCATCCAAAAACCCAAACAAGAAAGACAC
This sequence comes from Spatulosminthurus flaviceps, assembly GCA_034693705.1. Classification (NCBI taxonomy): domain Eukaryota; kingdom Metazoa; phylum Arthropoda; class Collembola; order Symphypleona; family Sminthuridae; genus Spatulosminthurus; species Spatulosminthurus flaviceps. The sequence goes on along the minus strand of JAQFXU010004519.1, from coordinate 12,680 downwards.
AAATATTTTGGTCTACTCCCGTACCCTCGGGTAAAGTCGGGATTGATCCTACAAATACAAGCTCTAAATATTTCCATGTAACTAATATGGAAATATTTGGCAGACATCAGTCATCATGCATTCTTTCCTTTGCTTCGCGTGTCGCGTAAGAATTTCCCTTACCATCACCTACACCTCGCTCGCGTGAGTGATGTTTCCCATTTCCCATTTACACGATTCCTGTTGCATTAAAGTTTCAATTTTAACAACTAATAATTTAAATACTATATTGGCCCATCAAAAGCATGAATAGTATTGTGTTATAGAGATTAGTTTTTACATTACTATGCGATGAAATATCATTGCTTCTAATAAATCGGAGAAAAAGAGAAAAACAATAATTTTTCAAAGTAACATTATTATTACTACCCCCAAACTATAAAAAACGTAGTCTTATAAGCTACAAAACATAACTAGACAACTACATACTGGAATAACTGGAACCTGGAACTGGAATCCAGAAAAATTATTATCCTCCGATCTTCCCCTTCCCGACTACGCGACTACAGTGAAAAATCGTTGCAATGAAATCAAGTAGCAAGATAAATTGATGAGAAACAACTAAAGTTCTTATTTATTACTACATTCCTTCCTCTTAAACTCTCCCTAGTCCCTTCAGTCTCTCTCTCTCTTTCTGGGCCAAAAATATTGGCCCAAATGCAGAAGGCAGTAGCGATTAAAACGAAAAATATTGTAAAAAGTAAATAAATCCAGGACCAGGACTATAATCTAGAAGAATCAGTAGTCATGGTCAAGAAATCAAGCAAAGATGGATACGGAGATGATACTCCGACTTTGTTCTTTGTGGGTGCGCTGGAACGTCTGATACAATTTCCTATTCCAAAATATAAGCTGCCTCAACACTACAGGTTTTTTCATATTCCAAACCTTATTATATCTAAAACTCCAAGTAATTTATTTTTAAGGTTTTGATTTCTGATGATTTATATGTTACTTAAAAAAAGTGACAAAGTGGAATTAGAGCCTATCCCAACTTTACCAATCTCACCGTACAAGCCATTCATTGTGACAGACCCAGTAACAAAATCTCAAATGATGATGGTCATTGGCTATCGCGAGATATACCAAAAGCGTCTAAGGATCCAATTTCTCCGCGCAGAGCTAGGCCTCCCGGAAGATCCACTTGAGCCCATACCAACGGAAAAGTCAACTTGGCTTTCAACTCTGGAATCTGTAGCTCCAGGTGGTGGACGAGGATCCATTTCGAAAAAAGCACAATCAGCGTTTATGAAAAACCTTGGAAAAAGCCCAAGACAAAGTGGGACAGGTCCAACTGGATCTAGTAGTAGTCCTAGTCCTAGTAAGGGACCAAAGTTGAAGAAAGTTGTCGACACTGGGATAAAAAAACAGTACAAGAATATGCATGCAAAATACAATTTTACAAAATCAGCCACAGCCAAAGTTGATACGAAATCAGCTTGGGAAAAAAAGAAAGAAATAAATAGAAATTACGGTCGAGGTATAAAACCGAATAGAAAATCCCACGATTTCTTGACTCGCTTGTCAAGAGCTCACCACAGGCATGACGATGAGTTAGATGACAAAATCGGTGGGAAGGAAGCAGCAAGACTAGAGAAGGAAATTGAACAGGAATTGAAAGAGGTCGAGTACAGTAAAGTTACTACCATGAGTATTGATCCAAATCTGATTGAGGAACCAGTTTTGGAGCAGGATTTCCTCAGGCAAGATATACCCGAAATAGAGGAGGACGAAAGGCGTATGGTTTTTGTAGCAAAAAGAAAGGATGAAGAGGAAGAGGAAGAGGAAGAGGATGAAGAGGGAGCCCTTGTGCCGAAAAAACTAGGTGCAGCTGACGAAAGGGACAATGAATGGCTTATCCTTTCCGAGACGGACAGTCTTGAACGTCAGGATCGGAAAGAGGCGGAACGTCTTTACAAGCAAAAACCACATTGGATGATACATGGCGTAAGCTATGAGAGTCAAATCTTCATTCATAATTTACGATGGTATTTCTACTCCTCAAAATTTACGGGCCGTAGTCCTTACTACACGAGACCAAATCATAAGCAGAAAATAATGGAGGTGGTGCTCCATCGGAAGAAGGAAATTATCTTTTTCGTTACATCTGTCCTCCTCTGGCTAGGTTTTGTCTTATTCTTCCAAGCTTTTATCGATATCTTGATGCTGACTGGATCCGATGATTACTCCACTAGGGAAAGGAACGAAATTGATAGATATTTCGTCTTCATCGTCTTCGTTGTCGGTCAATTGGGAGTTGTGGCCGTCTGGGGTATTCTCTTACTTCTCAATTATGGCCTTCGGCTGGCCCATTACCTTAACATTTGGTCAGTTTCTCTAACAGGTATAGTTTCAAAGTATTTTTCACAAATTTTACCATTATCTTACATGGAATTTAGAAATGATGCAGCAGGAATTTTAGGGATTTCACTGAAATGTTGACTTTGGTGCACCAGTATTTTCAGCTGATAGTTACTAGTTTTTGGTTGGTTCAACCTTACTGTTAGTCCTGATAGATGTGTATGTAAATAAAAAGACTCCGACTAGTGCGATCGTTTTGTATAAATAAGGGATTCGAAATACATCTTATAAAATGATGTGCCTGGTGATGCGTAAATTCAAAATTTCGGCTCAGTATATATTGAAATGGCGAAAACTTTGTAGTATATTATATCGTAAATTACAAAAATATTGCAAGTGAGGTTAGATGAAACGATTTTAGTAGAATGAGAATGGCGGTTGAATTTCTGGAATTCCGTTTTTTCAATGTCTGGACTAATTGTGTGCTGTTGAATAAGTACGAACTATCTGATATTGGCAGTATTGGAAATTGGAACGGTATATGTAAACACTTTGACGTTGACTCAAGTGAACCAATCAACCAAAAAAATTCCTCTAATACTTATGTGTCGTATAAAGCTTCGTTATATAAACCCGTTGTGACAGTTGTGAGCAGCCGCAGCTATATTTTGCAATCCAATCACGCCAAAAGTCCTCCATTTAATGTCTGAAAAAGTGGACGACTAGACGACGGCTTATTTACGCTTATAGGTAAGCACTTCTGTGGTTATTCTTGTATTAATCAAACTTTTTAATTACTTCTTTACAGAGATGGAGACCAATGTTGGGAAAGGTATTGTTAGAGTCACCATTTACCACCATGTGGTCTTCTTGGTATATTCGGTTGTAACTGTTGTTTCCTATGTGGTGAAATTTCCCATAAATATACATGGTTGTATGGACACTGTAACTGCACTATTCATCCGGAACTTCGTTCCTAAGGTTTTGGAGTCTAGTAATGAGTGGTATCACAATATGTTGGGAATTGTCGGCATTGTAGTTCATCTATACGTCATCTACTGCGTCCATATTACCTACACCATCATCCATATATTGTGCGTGACTCTGAGAAGTGCTGCGGACCTCTGGAACTTGAAATTCGCTTTGAGGTTTGGACAAGGTATGTGATTGAAGTTTGTAATGAATTAAAATTAAAAAAATTATTATTATTCAGTTTTACGCATCGGCGAATCAAGCAAGAAAACCTTCGGAAGAGAAGAAATCAGTCCTCAAGGCCTCAATACATTTGTACAACGTTAGTTGCCTCGAAACCATGGTTTTACATTTAATTTTAGGGCATCCTCTCTAATCTCAACCGATGGTTGGATCGTCAATACTAATATTTTATATTTTACATCAGGTCCAAACATTGTCACCATGTGTCTATATAGAATACTAAAAAACCCCAGCCACAGTCGTGGCTGAAATTCAATCAGGTGGCATACAGAAAAAAAATCAAGCACTTACGGCCTGCGGCCGCGCTCTATAGGCTTTTGAGTTGTTGCTCAGGCGCACAACTAAGATCAGACGACTACCACTGAACTACTACGACGCAAATAAACGACGCTATAAATTAATGCTTTAGTATACATAGTACTAGAAAAACCCAGTCACAGTAATTATAGCTAGTAGGGCCTGAAAAGTCAGGCGGCACATTGCAAAAATTTCACCACGGCCTGCGGCCGCGCTCTAGAGTTGCTGCTCATGCGCACAACTGAGAGCAGACGACTAATAATAAGACCCGACTAAATTAACCGTATTTATTGATCACTGATCAGCGATCAAAGTTTTGGCCGATATAAATGACATTTTGGTCGATTTTAGATTGCAAGCAGAATCGTTTCATGTCATTTAGGCCCCAGTTTTTTGCACTAATAAAAATAAGAAATGAAAACGCTTTCCTGTCGAATGATAGTTCCAGTCGGCACATCCGGATATTTGAGACAACTCAGGGTTAGAGGAACCATAACCAAATTATGGCTACATCACAGACTGTTGAATGGACTTTGTGGCCAACTTGGAGACGTTTTTGCAACGCCGCTCATACTTATGTTCCTGGTGCAGGTATGAAATTCCAACTGTAATTTTAGAATAAAGTGTAGAGTATAAACTAAAACAATAAGAAGAAATTCGTGGAATAAAAGGATCAGTATCGTTCCAGCACATACTACAAGCCATGTTTTATCGTTTATTCCATACAGCTTGGGCTCGTAACTTGGTGTGCCGTTTTACTGTTCCGACTCGCTTATGAATCGGATAGCGTAAGAGATGCTCTGTTTCAAAGCGACATTTGGTTTGAACGGGTAAGAAATCATTCTCAAAAAAACGTACGATGCATGTACCAAGTACCAATCAATTAGCTGTTTGTGTGTGCTTTGCACAGAATTTCTCAACCACCGCTTCAAACAGAATACCCCTGTTTATTCGGAGTAAAAAATAAAATTTGCATTTATTTATCAACTGGATTTGAATAGTTTAGAGATTCAAAATATTCTATGTTTTGAATCATTTGGACAAAAAATCAGGGGTCTTGGAATCTAGTTTTACAAGGGGTGTCAAGACGGAGTTATTGGGATGAAAAATGGCTTATAATTGTTGTATTGCTCCACGTTTTTTAAAAATACGCGAATTTTGTAAAAAATGTAAATGTGGCTGAATGTTGATTTGTTCTGATTTTACACATATAGTTGAGGAATTAGGAAATGTGTCTCGACAGAAAATTATTTAGTCTTTATTCCTTTCAATACTCTGGGGCTGTCACGAAAGTTAAGTGAGGTTGGGATATGTGACATCCCAGTTTTTGTACATGTAGAATACAATACGCTGTATTCAAATATTCTTAAATATTTCAGAGCAAGGAGATGCATCCATCGAGAGTAGAAGATGTATTATCGATTATGATGGTCATGTTCTACATTGTTTATGAGTTTGTTATCTCTGCATCGTACTTATCCTCTGCTGGCAAGGCTGTAAGAAAAATTGATGAGATTTTTTAAAAATACATATAAACTTTATTAGATTTAGGTTTAGGGCTATAACTACCAGATTTAAAAATACTAGTTTCGAGATGGGTTTGAGTTTGTCCGGCGAAAAGGTCTCATTTTGTGCAATACATCTCACGAGAGGAGACTCGTTCAAAGTCTTTCTTGGAGCTTCTCAGCCACTGATGCCCAGAAAGTCAGCTTGCTGGGATTTTTCAATGTAACTCGGGAAACTATGTTGTCTTTCCTAACAATTTTTCTTCTGCTCTGGTCATTGATTATTCAGCTCCAAGCTGAAACTAAAGGGGTGATAGTTGTGATTACCCCATTTTGTAACGTTACACCAGTTGGCTATGTAAAGGGAAACCATACCTCAGGAATAGATAGGAATGGCACCTGTCGCAAGAAAATCTGGTATGCAAACAAGCGTATTGTATTATTGCATGTATATATAATCCAACAATGAATTATAGATTTATTCTTCTTATTTTAGTTATTTTCATTTTACCCATATATCTCTATGTATACATTAACGTCAGCCTCAACTGCATATACGCTGTGAATTTTGCAGGGTACTGCAATCAGAAATGGCAGGTAAAATCCAAGAAATCACGAAAAAAGGAGCAGGTGATAACCTTGAGAGACGGCGTCGGAGGAGGCACATACCAGAACTCGATGCTCATCCACGGGTACATTGGTTAGAAGGTAAACGGTACATTCATCCAGATTACTTTGAAGGGAACTGTGTTAAACCTTTGCAACCGAACCAGTCGCAGTGGCAGAGATTTCAAAATCATTATTTACACTTCTATGAGCCCTGCCGTAGTGAAGCTTTAAATATCAGCCTGTTGGTACCCAAACTGTTTGACAATGACCGGAAAGTTTGGCTTGTGAGGAATTCGGTAGATTGTGGCTTGGTTCCATTCCCGTTCCGAAATAGTTTGTATGCCAGGGATTGCTCGGGAAGCATCCAAAGCCTTTATGATGACTGTGGTTGGAGGAAGAGCCCGGTAGATGAGTGGTTATGGAGACAAAACATTCAAAACAACAGCCTACCCTTGGGAAAAACTTCATTTCATATGAAGAGTGGAAGACACATAGAGTGCTGGAACATTTTCAGTGCCATTCGACGTTGTCAGCGAATTCAGGAATTAGAACGGGAAGATATCTGTAACACTACAATATATTTCTGAACTGCCTCAGCTCTATAACAAGGTAAATAAGATGGAGGAAATGATCATATCAAGTTTAAGTCAGGAAGAAAACTTGTGTGCGTATTAGTCACTATATATACTGTGACCAATCAAATAAAACTAGTCAAATGAATCTGGCTACATAAAGAGTAAAAGTTAATTTATTCTATCACAATGACTTGATTTCATTTAAAGTATACTTATATGCACTGAACGAGTTAATGATGAATAATAAATTATTGCTATTTATTATCATTCGTATTTCAGATGTCAGCTCTCTCCAGTACGCCAGTGCTTATTACCTGCTGTGGTTAATAACACGCGTTAATGGTGCATGTATTGCTTATGTAGTTTTTTAAAATATTATGATTGTTCTGAACCTTTCTCCATTCATATATATTTTTTATTTTTGAATTTCTTCACGGGGATTTGCCGAGAATATAGGTTTTGGAGTGTATTCGCCTTTTCGAACTTTATATGGGTGTGAATTTATTGCAAATTATAGGTTAGTGCTGTGCTTGAAACAAAATATATTACAAGATAAAAAACGTGCATATTCAGGGTACGTTAGAGTACAGGAAATACAGCCATAACATTTAACAAATTACAAAGATTTAGAAGGACTAGCTGTAGGGGTGTTAGATCCGGAAGAAAATCCTTTGAAGCTATTGTGGGCTAAATTAGACCAATCAGGTACAACGCCAGTTTTCAAAAAATATTCTTTTGTGAATCCTCGGATATTTGTAGCTTCCGTTGCTCCATATATCGAACCTCCTAACCACGCAACACAATTTTCTTTCGCTGGCAAATTGAACGCTCGGTATTCTGTCGGTTCCATTACATCCTCATTCTTTTCAGCGGTCAATTCTGTTAAGTCCTTTAGCAGCCTCCTCTTAAATCCTGGAAGCATGGCTGTACCCCCAGTGAGTAGAATTGATCTTGCGAGAGGTTTGCGAGTATCTAATGGACACTACATACAATACAAAATAAAAATATTAACAAAGGCACACATTCTCATTTCATTAATCAAATCAATTACTATCGCAATAATAGACACACCAAAAACGGGTCAATCAGCTTTAACATAAATACCTTTGCCAAGGAATCTAAGATCATTCGAGGAATAGATTCGCCGTCTAAATCATCATTCTGGAACCATATTTCCGCCGCTGCTTCCCTTGCAACTCCGTTAAACTCCAAAAAATGATCACCGGTAATTTCAAACCGAAACGGTTTGGCTTTCTCTGGTCGACTGGACACAAAACAAGCGCGGACTCGAATGTCTTCTACTTTCGATCCAATTAACAGTTCCTCAATGTTTTCAGGAGCATTGGTACAATTCTCTACTAATGAGGATTGCAAAACTCTACATAATCATAATCAACATATCAACTCATAAAGATATAACCCATAACATTAAGTCCAAAAGTTAAGCAGCAATAATAATTATATTTCAGGACTGACTCGAATAATAATTTTAATTAGGATCCATCTCAGCAAGATGGAGCTCCCAGAGCTGAGAGTCCCTCATATAATTGTAATTAAACATCAGACACTGAGTGTCCTTGTTTAATTTATAATTATCATTTCATTACTTTTAAAAAGCAAAACTGTAACTTACTCATCAAATCTTTTGGCACCTAAGGCATGAGAAATCGCCGCATTGAGAATAGTCACTCCTTTAAACACTGGTATAATCGTCACATCTTCATACCCCATATCCACGACAATACCTGTATCCCATCCTGTTACACTAACCGCCGCCAAATGACTGGGTAGCCACAGCACATTGAGAATTTCGTAATGAAAATACAAAACTCTTGCTAAAGTCTCTCTCCATTCCGTCCGACAAAATACAGATTCAACAACAACCACTTTTCGATCCTTCGGGGTCACCAACAAGTGCCTAAAATTTAGTAACACAGAACTTTAATTCCTTCCCATTCTATACCTCGCCACTCATTAAATCCTCCCGATGAAATCCTTGCAATTTAACCAAACAACTCAATTCATATCAATCCCATTTAAGCAAAGAATGAACGAATCAACCAAGGAAAAATAATTTATCCATCAAAATTTTCTTGCTTTTATAACAAAAGGTGAATACTATACATAGATGTCCGTGTCCACATCCATAAACTATAACATGTTTTCCAATACTCTTACTTGCAATAAAGAAACTGAAGGAACTCCACAAACATTTGGTACAAATCCGATGTGTCTTTATAATCCCTTAGGTTTGTCCAGCCATTTGTACTTTCCTTGTCCCGAATCCGAGAGGCCACAATACATCTACAAGATGTTTCACCAGCAAAACCCGCTCTGAAATCAAGCATATACATTAAATTATTTTTCCCGACATTTCCTCCAAACATGCATTTTCCTTATATAAATGTAACAACTACCTCAAATTAAAAAAAATACTAATAATAAAATTAATAATCCTCTCCTACTTTGTAAACACACTGCCGATGTCCAGAACCACCGGATGTTTCTCATTTATTAGCCCAATTCCTTCGTACAGTGGCATGATGGATTTTTAAAATTTATTTCCCAAGTCCAAAAATCAGCAACAATGAAGCAAAGTCGTTGTGAAGTAAATTTTTTCCTGCAAAATTTTCAAAGGTTTGTCGTGTTTTAAAATGATTAAATTATTTCAAATACTAGACTGGAGACTAACAGTAAACGCTTCCAATGTTTCGTCAAACATTCAAATACATTTATAGATACACTCACAGCCAAATCTCACGTCATTCGATTTGTTATTCCACCCACACATGAAGACAAATTACACCTTGAAAGTTGAACGGACAAGAATTTTTGACGTTAAAGCAAAATTTTTCTAAAACAGTGTGATGTCAGTGATGTGTTATTTATATATGCCGTCACACCTGAGTTTTTGACGTGTAGCATTTCGCGGGGCAAACTGTAGCACTATTTAAGCTCTCTCTACAGCCAGACCCATAATTACTTCTTTACAATTGAACCGAGCATAATATTTTTTTAGTAAATTCTTTTAGGAAATTCATCTCATGCAACAAGTATGTATATTTAAACCAATTTCGCTGTAGGTTGAACCTCGGAAATGATATATTATTTTTAAAGCTTTTAGAGCTTAACAGTTATTTTGTAAGCAGTAAGTATGCTCTGAAAATATATAGGGATCCTTGCATTGCAGCAAAATAATAAAAAATATTTATTACTATGATGATGACGAGTGATAGAGTGATGCGAGACAATATGCAAGAAAAAGTTTTTAGGTGCAACGAAATGGAACTGGAATTTTATACCTTCGTTATTCATGCTATCATGCTTCACGAAAAACTCGGTGCCTATAATAATTTCATGGATGTTTTATATACTTGGGTTACCGTAGTACAAATGCAGAGGAATTGGATGTTAGATCAATCACATCAATACTTTTGATGTGACGGAATTTTTTCCCTCAGCATTCCTTCAAAGTCTTTGAACTTTGAATAAATTATCATCTCACAATAAAATTATTGTAGTCCTTTTTTACATCTTTAACTTTGCAAGGTTCTTGTATTACAAATAAAAAAATATTTTTGAGAATTTCTAACAAGGGTGTTAGTTCATATATAGGAGGTTTTTATTCCCAAAATATTTCCCTTGAGCCAGACTACCAAGTTGACCAAAAGTGGCAGGCCCGAGAAAGGGAGAATAAAATTCCATATGTACAAGTTTCAGGCAAATATAGTTCAAAAATAATAACTGGTCGGGTATAAACCTCCTGTCTCACATACTCACACAACAAATCGAATTTGTCATCTTGGACGAGAAATTCCAGGAATATTCAGTAGGAACAGTGCTCCAAGAGCTGCCAGGATTCAGGATATAGAAGCAGTATTAAAAATTATTATTTTATTAAAAAACTTGACTAGAGAACCGTCGAGCCCCGTCTTAAAAATCTACAAAATGGAGGAAGTGGTTAAAAAACCGGATTATCATGAGATATTCCGACTGGTAATTGATGAAATTGGGGAGACATTGGAGGGATCTCATGACATGAGAGTCAGCGACTCCTTCATTGTGATTGTGGTGAGTTAGCAGTTTTATTTTAGTGACATTTTAACGGATTTCCATTACGGTTATATACAATATATATGTTGGTCTGTGTAGTTACCAAGAATAGAGAATGGCTTTTAAACAACAAAGCTGCGTTTATTTACAGGTAAAGTTAGTTACCCTCAACCCAGACAATCGATTTATTTTGAAGCAGCCAGCTATCCGAGAGGAAATGACTCGATTAAGAAAGGCAGTGGTGGAATTCATTGTGGGAATGACACCGATTCAAAGAGATACGATCAATTTGCAGCTTCACTACAAGAGTAACCATTTTGACAGAGGTATGGGAATTGGCGGATATTTGATGTTAAGAGAAATGTAGATGGCGATAGGATGTTGATATGTGCTGTTGTCAAATAACATAGAGGAGCTTATCCGGGCTCATCATGAAGAATTAGACAGAAATGTGAAAGATTTGTTGCAAGATTTGACAGAGAATGTCCCAAAGCATTATAAAGAGGCGGAGCTGTATTTTAAGAGACTTGTTGCCGTCATCATTGGAAAACTGGACTTGGGCATTGCCATTGATACGAACGTAGTGAAGGACACGGAATGTAATAATTTTATTACTTGGATTGCCATTGAATAGATTTTTTTTCTCATCATTCGCAATTTTAAAATACTAATTTTTCATGAAGCTGCCCTCGAGACGGTGTTCCCTCGTGAAGAAATCAAAATGTTCCACAGTTTGAGTCCAGCTCAACGAGAGCATGAGATCCAACAACTAGCTTTAATGACCGGAGGTATTCGGCTCTACAGACGGGAGTCTGAGCCTGGACTCCACGATGCGGGGATTGAAGATGGTATGTAGTTTATGTAACAATATTTTATTTTTATGGAGATGTTTTAAAAAATTATTTCTTGACTCTCTATTTTTTAAATCCAGTCTTGTCCATTTTACCGGACAAAATTTACCGATGTGCAACAACATTATCAGAACTTCGAGAAAGGAACATTGAGCGACTCATTCGTTATACAGTCGTCGTCCAGCCATATTTCATGAGAAGAGAATCTAAAGCTGGTGGGCGCAAGAGTATTTCCCATGACATGCTAACTGTCCGGCAGGGGCTTGTGATGATTCACCAAATTCTTGTTTACATCAAGTATCAAAATATATATTCAATAATGTTTAGCTTAAGGTTTCAGATGAAGTTCGTTGATTTACCGATTTGTTTACATCCCTGACTAATATAGGGAACTATCGGATGAACTAACGTTGGAGGATGAAATTTGTGACAGCAACGCCAAAGAGTTTGCAGATGGACACAAAAAAATTCATGATACTATTCAAAATAGCACCGGAGTACCCAGCTTTATAGTTTATGTATGATAATTTTTAGGAACTCAACAAATTAAAATCCGACGGAATGTTTTTTTTTTGAGTATGTCCTCACTTTTTTTCTCTTTTTTCAGCCTAAATTCCTGGAGTTAGGGGAATCCTGGCGTAAGCTCCAAGATTCCCTGGTTTTTATGGATAGCATTTACCAGTTAATTACATCATTGGTACAGAAGAGTGAGGCTAGTCTTGTGAAATTGGATCCTATGGTGGAAAAACTTTGTGGCTCTAGGAGAATTCCAGATGAAAGCACATTTTTCGAATTTCCACGGGAAGAAGTTGCAGAAAATACTTATGCGCTGGCGGTCAAATCTGATTTTTTACCCAGTATGGATCCTCTGTCGATGATGGTATGTTTTCTTGTGTTTAGCAGTTTTTGAAACTAAAACCGTTATTCTTTACTTAAGAACATTTCTTTTTTGGATATCCAGTACTCAGGATTTTGCGTCTGGTCTTTGGTCCAAGGAATAGGACTGGTTGTTCTGGCAAATCCGAATTTAGGGGTTTTTACATGGAGGGAGAAACAGTTTTTGCTTGCAACTACTGATGCAGCCGAGGACTTTCGTAATGATCCTGATAGGTGAGAATAATGCACTGGTTAAACCAAGAGAATTTGGTTAGTAATGGGATTCTACGACAGGACCACTTCATATATTAACAAAGCGATCTAATCAGTTCTCATGCCAACCTCAGCTGATTTAAAGT
>JAQFXU010004518.1:0-13350 GCA_034693705.1 Spatulosminthurus flaviceps | reverse complement strand
GTTTCCCGTTCACCCAATGTTAAGAGATCCGACATCCGCGGCCACGCTGGCTCCTATGGTGAACATAGGATGAAACCATTTGGTCAAAAGTTGCATGTTAGCATAAGGCTTCAGAAAAAAATTTCAACATGCTTCACACTGCAACTTCATTTTTGGACAAAACTAAGATGACCGCCAAAATGGGCAAACTGACCGTTGTGCATAAGCACAATCAAGTCAATACAAATCAAGTCTGATGCAACAATTATCAGAAGGAAACCAGATTCACATGTAAATGAGATTCGAGATCACTTGTGAGAAAACAATTTCGAGCTTGTGGGAACAGATCAACAGACGTTAAAATGGAAGCTAGTTTAATTTAGAAAGCCTAGAATTATTTAACAGCGATTTAAAATTTTTTAAATATTTGCTCGGAGTAAATTATTGTTAACCTACTACCAGCTTATACTACAAAAATATTCCAGCATTTCAAAAATGCAAACAGTGAAAGTTGACTGGATCCTTTATAAATATACTCTACATTTGCACTCCTTATTTCATAAGAAAAACGTCGTAATGAGGATGACCGCTTCGATTCAGACCGTCATTAAGTCAATATATCTACTTGGGGAATACCAAAATCAATTCATTTTTCAACACAATAGGATCATGACACAACTGCAGTAGCACTTATTAGCTTTACAAGCTTAATCAAGCTTAACAAAAGGAAACGAAGCCATCAAATTTTCCGGCGTTCACAACTTATACTGATTGTGAGAATTCCTTCGAAATTTTCTCCAAACCAAATACAGTTTATTATTTAACATGTGAATAATGGGAACATATCTTCCGAACTCAAACTAACCTTTGTGAAGGAACTGGTTGCGTTTGCTGATTCACAGTTCCATTCTTGATAGAGACGAAATAAAACCACCGAAGTAATATGTTACAGCTTGTCATAAACATCCACGCAAACATCGTCCTCTAAATCTAACTCTTCCGGAGTCTTACATAAATCGACGTTTTCACCATCGATACGAAAAAACAATTTTTTTTCCTCAACATACATTTCCTTGGCTAATGACGTTCTTATTTCTTTCAGACTAGAGTACTTCGATACTTTCAAACAGATGGGTCTTCGGAGTCCATCTTTTTGAAACTTAAGTGAAATAAGTGCTTGGGCGTTGCAGGCAGGTCCATCTGAATTTTTTCTAAGTGCCTCAAGGATATCACCGCACTTGACGTTATAATGCTGCAAAGTTTTCCCATCAACCATTTTTTGTTCGCTTTCTGTATAAATTAGCAATTCATTTTCGGGTACTTCGATCATTTGACCTAGTCTCTCTCGAACCTTTTCAAGATCCCAAAACTGCAAAAAAAAACGATATTAAAATGCACAAAATGATTACTTGTTAATTTACATTTCCGACATAAATGATCAGCAGCAGTACCTGGTTTCCATCAAATTCGTATAGCTCATTCCTGTATCGGATACGAACTCTCATTACGGTTTGGGGCGGATCAATAATATGTTCTGGAGGAGATGGGCTTGCGCTTTCCTAAAAGAAAATGTATCTAGTATATAGAATGTAATTATTGTGAGTTAGATTAAGTGCAAATGTAAAATCTCCTAGCATTCTTACCGGAGTTGGTGACCTCGAAGACAAAACAATTACAGGGACAGGTTCAGGGCTTCGACGTTGAGGATATCCAGTAGGGTGCCGAGTCTCGTAAGTATTGTAAGGGTAGGTGCGGCTGCTGAAGACGTTATCGCTAGATCGACAATCAGTACAAAAACAATTTTAGACTAGAAGACAAGCATCACCACCAAGCACCGCAGAATAAATTGAATTCATAGAATAGTATAGCTAGCTACATAATGATTTTTTTTAAAAGCTACAGGTGTCTTAGACCTTGATTTCACTAGTGGACTTAACCATGGTTAAATTAACCATTGGTTAGTTTAACCATTATTTTCGTGTGAAATCGGAGTAAAAATGGTTAACTCAACCATTTCCGTAGAGAAATCCCTAACTTTGCGACGGTTAAACTAACAATAGTTAACTTAACCATGGTTAAATCCCCTAGTGAAATCAAGGTATTACTCGTCAGATGACGACAGAACAATTTCCTCGATTTCCTCCACTTCATCCCCATGCGAGTCAGCAGGTTGATTTTGAAAATCCAACTCTGTATCAGTATCCATATCAGCCACACTCAAATACGAACTAGAAACTTGTGACATGGAGCCTCCGTAATCGCTGCCGTCGGGCAAGGCATGTGTGAGGGTTACCGCCGAGTGATTACCATTACAATTTGACTGGGATAATTTTTTCTTCCTTTTCTTTGTTTTACAAGCTCGTTTTCGGGGCAGCGTTTCTACAGGACTTGGTTCTCTTGAAGCTTCTTCAATCGACGGAAGTTCTTCCTCATCGAAGTTATCAATGTTGTAAGAAGAAGCATGCCTCAAAGTGGCTTGGCCTTCAGCAAAGATATCTACGAAAGAATGTCATGACTCTTCCACATTATTAATTTTAAAAACTTCATAACGAATTCCTCGAAATAGATCCAAATTAAATAAAAGACCGTTCTCTCAACCCATTAAATAATTTACCGTTGAAGGATTCCGGAGACTGAGACAGCGAAAATTTTAGCTCCACACTCACACACGTACCCTCATTCTCTGAATCTGAAGATGACACATTACGATCACGTCGATGGACCGAAGGTCTCCGTTTTAGCTTCCGCTTTCTTTTTTCAGTTTTAATTGTGCTTTCCACATTCCCTGGCTCGTACATTCTCACTATTTGAACTTCCTCCCGATTCCAGTCGTAATAATCCTTCCAACAGTCACGCTTCTCCTTCCTCTTGAAGCCAACGAACTATACACAAAATTAAATTATTAATAATTTGCACTACAAAGATAAATAATCCTTTCAAAAACATCAAGCCTAACCTTGCAATTATGCAACAAACGATTTAGATATGAGAATTAGAATTAATAATAGACTCCCAAGTTCTATAGCAGATACATCATTGCACTATATCAATTCGCGGATTTGTTGGATATCCCATCGCAATTATTATCTATACACTCAACACAAATGCCATAGTACATATCTATACTCTTCAAATTAATAACAAAATAATTAATACGGGATGTATACGTGATATAATTATTAGTTACTCCGATGATAACGAAATCAAAGTGTGTGCGCTCAATCTTAAATCACGTATCTCCATATTACCCAAGTTGACAATAATTATTACAGACTTAACATGATATAACTTCCCTCTACACACACCTCCCTAAATCCAACACCATCATTTCCCCCTTGAAACAATTAAGTGTATACACTAATAAATATGTAATTGATTATTTGGCACTTACCTCAAAAAATGTTTATTTTCTTATAAAATATCCGATTTCCACAAAATCATATTCTCCTATTAAATATACACTCAAACAACTAGGAAAATGCACCCATGTAAACATTCAAACCGAAATAATTATTATTACTTCCAAGGGTTTATAGTATCGGTATGCACATTTATATTAAATAATTATAATTGCAAATATTAGTGTTAAACTATTAGCTGCGTCCTGTAGCTGGTAACTTTACACTGTTCAATTATTATATTTTATGTAGATAAGTAAGTAGCTGCGCTTCTTTAAATAAACAATAACGTAGATACGTATTCACATTCACTCTATTAAATATACTTCACACTGGTGCGACTTTCTTCGCAAAGTTGACTCTTATTATGTACACGAGAGCACTTTAATTTCTAGTTGTATTTTGAAAGTGCATAATATAGTAATTGAGTAGTAGAATAGAAACTCCATGGAAGAGTAACTAAAATACTCTTTGTGTGTTTAGAACCTATGTACGTTTAAAAACTTCATGTATAGTAAAAATGTAGGAGTGATATTTTTCTTTCTTTCTTATACTAGCAACAAAAACTTTCCCAACAACATTTCAAATATGTAGTAAATACACTCATAATATTTGAGTATGTACGTTACACAATCAACTTACGGCCAAGTACATGAAGAGCTTTTTAAAACCCTCAAGCCTCAAATACCTTGAATGAATGGAATATACATACTTTCAGGGATTTCTGCGTATAAATATCCATCAAAGAGGCACATGAGAATGGAAATGCAAAATGGTCAGGAAAAACCTTGGAAAACCAAAAGAGGCCGTGTATATAACTTACGGATGTTGCTTTCCGTGGGCCAATTCAATTCATTCAATATACATATAACCCAATTGAAGAGCAAAGTATGTGCACTGGTGCAGTCTATTATCTATGCACTACGCACTCTGCCTGCCTTGCCTACATAGCAAAGGTTATACATTTTTTCAAAAAATGAAATCCCCTATACATACAAGTAGACATACATACATTTTACACGTCAACATTAATATTAATATTCCCTTTCGGCCCTTTCCCTTCGTTTACTTATAGGTAAGTTTATTGCCATTTTATGCTTATATACTATATAGAGCAAGCTATATACTAGAATAGCTTCAATTTGTATGTGGACTGTGTATGTATATAAGTATATAATTTTTTAAATATATGAAGCGGAATACATAAACATAGGCATATACAGGCTCAAAAAATATTTTTTTTATATACAAGCCGAAAAATCCTACAGAAAGGCCTGGGTTTAATGAAGGTCGTAGATTTCAAAGGTAAAATGTCGTAAATTAAATGTTAGGTAAATACATATTTATGCACACATAAATACTTAAGTATCTTGAATTTAAAGAATGAATGTTTTCAAAACTCTCCAGTAATCTAGAACAAACCTGTTTGTTTGGTCTATGAAAATCGAAGACAAGCATTCTTCGTCTTTTTACTGTATACTCATTGTCCATGGATCTGAAATAGCGGCTGGATTTGGGATCAAAAACATGATGTTGTTATATTTGGAAACATTTATACAGCAACCATTGTATCCCTAAATGTAGTGACCTGGATGTAGGGTCCAGGTAGTTAAGTGGAAAGCTCAAAAAGGGTCTCAAAGGTTTTCAAAGGGTCAGTCTAAAAATACTGAAGACCTTTAAAGCTTTTATGTGGAAAAATTTGCTCAAGATACGGGCGACCGCTTCAGTTTCAAAAAATCAGCTAACTTTTGTATCAATGAGGAAATTAAGATTGTATTTAAAAGGTGGTCGATGCTTAACATTGAAATGAGTGTTACTGAAAGAAGTTCCATCAAAATGTAAACTACGAAAAAAAGCTATCTATGACGCCTGCATTCCTTATTTTCAACGAAAATTTAATCTTCGTGAAATAGAAACCATAGGGTTATACATAGGAGCTAGAGGAACTATTTCAAATCTTTTTGTAACATTTCTGAAGAAATTCGGAATACCTATGAAAGTTATCGAAGAAGTAGTGTCATTAGTACTCAAGAACAGTGCTTTAATTTGTAACAATCATTTATATAAAAGTTAATGAAGATAGAAATATTATATTTAAAATATTGTGACTATTATACTGAGTCAATAATGGCTACTTCTATGGAGAAGCAGTGTCAATAAAGTCTTTCTCTCAGACTCTTATTTCAGTAAGTTATTCTCTGAAATCCTAAACTTAAGGGTTTTATGGATAACTCCAGAGCTATAGAAGAAATGGGAAAATTATATTCCTGCATGTAGCATTCAGAACTGACAATGAGTGAGAGCTAGACATAATATCAACAATAAATTCATGCTGAGAAAGTCGTTACCTCATTTACGCTCGAAATGTGAAGGTTAAACAGGTGCTTGAAAAATCTCCATTCCCACAGTATTGGAAGATCAGAGCAATAAATTTAAAGTAAATGTATGTACATAAAAATATAATTATAAACATTTTTTCAACCGATTCCCTACAGCTCGGAAATCAATACTATGGTAAACATTGACTTCCATGGGCACTTATTATTGAATTTCATTAGTTGATGTATTGTTGGTAACGTATTTATTGTAACAGCCATGCCACTGGATGTGGGTGATATTATAAATAAAAGTTCATAGTTAAAAACTCGTTGAAAATATTTTTGAGTTTTTAAATTATTAAATCAAATAACACGAGGCATTTTCTAAGGGGTGGAAATATTTTTTGAAAACTTGATTTGACTGGATTTAATTTTAAAAATAATATGACACCCAAGGAGAACTTCGTCAGGGAAGAAATATTATCCTGTGAAAGTTTTACAAATGCATGGGCAATTTAACTAAAATTTTCTAAATAAAAGCTCAAAAATCGCCCAGTTTTGATCCCTGAAACGATTTAAACGATAGATGGCGCCAGCATTCCCATCGTAACTTAAAAATCGTGAATAGGCCAAAGCGTTGTATACCTTCAATAGCTTAATTCTGAATTGAAATCCGCTCCATGTAATTCCTCAAAGAAACAACGGAGGGTTTAATGTTGTACATACTAATCACGCTCTTTTGATTTTGTATGAGTCAAATTGACAAGAAGTTCCAATTCGTTAAAATTTTAACTAATAAAATTTAAACCAAAAATAAAATTCTAGGATCCAAATAAAATTGGATTTGAAAAGTTCTCAGAATTCTTGTCATTAGCGATGCAGGAATTCCACGTATCGCTGATAAAACCTGATGCAAGTGGTCTCAGCGAAAGAATAAGTGACAATCAAATCTGAATTGGAAGTTTGAACTGCTTTACATAGATACGCGGCAAAAGTTTCAACCAACAGTGATTCGCAGTTTCACTATGGCCAATATTTTAGAGTATTAATTAAGAGTCTTTTAGAGATATTTTAGAGATATTTTAGAGATATTTTAGAGTATTTTTCTTCGCATTTTATTTCCACGGGGTTCATCATAATAATAAAACGATTAAAACGTTTGCTACCATGTATCTTTTTTCCTTAAAAATCTAATTAGACTATTTTAGAGCCTTTGGAAGTTCATTTGGAGAAACAAAACATTTATGAACCATGTGTTCCGTTCTTTTTAGAAAAATATAAATTGGAAAACATTGAAGTCATTGGTTTGATGGTGGGGGCAAGAGGTACAATACCAAGTTTATTTGAAGATTTCAGGAAGAATTTTCATCTCCCCAAATCGATGGTAGACGAAGTTATCATTGCCATTATTCGTGGTTCATACAAGAATGCGTTTAGCCATCTATATAGTTAAAAAGCAAAATTTATTTGAAAACAAAGTTTATGTTATACTGTGTCAATTGGCAAATACCATAGTGGTATAAGTGAGAGAGAGAAAACTTTATTTCACTGATGCCATACTGGTATTTGCACACAGTATAAAATTTCATGATTGATTTTCTGTAATTTTAGGATATAAAATATTACATTTTAAGATTATTTTAATTATACAAGTGATTAAATGCTATTCTGTATGAACCACGAATAAATTTAAATTAATTAAACGAACGAAAAATAAAATTTTTCATTTTCTCTCAATTCAAGTATAAAATTCATAAAGAGGCGTCGAACTTGTCCGCAACAAAATCACGGGTTAAGAATACTTTTCCTACTCCGCTTTTTGCTGTTACTCTGAATATAATGTGTAAAAATTTTATTTTTAGCAAATCTTGAAATAAAAAATCTTACATAAAACTCATGCTGAAATCAGGAAAAAATAAAATCATTGCAGAATGAATGACGAAATAAGCTTAATAATTCACGGGCTGTAAATACTTTTGGTTGATTCTCATTGTCATTATTTAATATTTTTCTTGTATTACAATCTGTTGGAAATATGTAATTGAGAAATGTAGTTCATTAAAACTTTGTTCAGTCACAATCACAATAAATGTTTTTTTTGTTAAAGTAAAAAATGTTAAAAATTTTAGGAGCACACATTTTTAGGAGAAATTCAAAGTTTTCAGAGAATTTATCTAATTTCTTCCAACGACATCACCATTTAAAAAGCATTGGGAATTTTAAGTAACTAATACAAACGGTTTTGTACCTTGCATTTACCTTGTGGTAAGTTTTTGAAGCTTCGCCAAATTATTTTTCAGGTTAGCCGATTATAATTAGAGATTCGCCAAAATTTCGCGGTTATAAACAATAATTTCAAAGTTTCGCCAATCAATTTTAAATCCTTGCCGATTATTTGTAAAGCTTCACTGAATAAATATGTAAACATTCGTTGAAAGATTTGTACGGTTCGCCCAGTTACTTAAACCTTGCTAAATTTTCTAGAGCTTGGTCAAATAATTTTAATCTCTGTAAAAAGAAATTCACGTTAAAAAAATATTTGTTCAATGCATACGTAAAGAAGTGAATACTTTGACTCGTCTGTGTTGCCGGAATCTCAAATAATTTCTCAGTTCTCGTCGGAATACATGTAAAATTGAAAAGGAGTCCAACACAGAACCATAGTCCATATATCAACGCACACTACCACAGCTTCCACATGATGTCCTCTCCCATTGAAATCTCATTATAAAGTGAAAACGTATATACTTCGGTCTCATTTGTAGACACACTGGAATAGGTAGGGCACTGAAATTTTGCAAAATCAGGCAGTGAGTCATCCCAATTGAAAATTAAATTACAAAACAAGTCATTTTTGAAAATTGTTTCCAAGCCCAAATAGATTTTTCTCGGGTCAAAAAATTATCAATATTTTAGGGACTAAAAATATTTAATGACTTTTGTGCAACATAACCATACATAGCATTAACCATTTTTTTTAAATTACAAAAACTTTTTTTATAAAAACAATTTACAAAAACCTTTGCAAATTGACTTGAAAAGAATATATGAATCTTGCATCCCCTTCTTCATGGAAAAATATCAGCTTAATGATAATGTTAACTTGATGGGATTAATGTTAGGAGCAAGAGGAACGATTCCAACGTTTTTTGAAAATTTCAGAATTGACCTTCGCCTCCCCAAATCTCTACTTGATGTTTTAGTAGTGAGAATAATTCGTGGAAGTTACAGGATTGCTTTTCATCATTTATATGGTTGAAATAATTTAAAACACAAAAGTATGAAAAAACAAAATATAGTGATATACCGTGTCTTCAGGCAAATACCACATTGGTATCAGTGAAACACAATAAAGTTTCTTTCTCTCTCTCCCAAAATAATTTTCTAAAATTGAGTCCCGACCCAAACATTTTTTGGGGTCAAAATTATTTCCTAGAACTTATTTCAGGCCGAAAGATATTTTTTCATGGTTTAAAATATTTTGAAATTTAAAACCTAAACTCAAATGAAGGTGAAGTAAATTTGATCATATTTTGTACAAGTAAATAATTCTTTTTAAAGTCGATGCCAAAATAAATTTTTAACTCAAAATAACATGTGACGGAGAGTGACAGACATTTATAACTGTGTAAATGACTTCCCTCCTGAACCTGTATATGTACGCAGTAGCATTGCAGGGGTCCAAACAACATTTACGTTTTGTCAAATTAATTTCTTAAAACTTTACCTTAGTCAACATAATTTTCATCAATTTATAATTACTGGACCGTAAATACCCGCTTCAAAAAATTAATATGAGGTCTATTGAATTTTTCCTTGGGTATTGAAATTGAAGCCCAAATAAAATTTTTCAAAATACATAATTGTCTTGTTTATCAAATTCAATGGCAAATAATTAAAAAAAATAAGTGCATATAAATTACTACATATAAGTGTAAATGTAAACCTCTTTCATTACACTATTCTCATTTAACATATTATCACTGTATCAAATATGATAATATTATTCATTAAATTTTTAATCTAACTCATCATTTGAACATGTATATATGACTTGGGAAATTTTAAGATAATTACACATGATTTAGTATCTGTAATCCTCTTGATTTATACTGTAGGGAACTCCATAGTTCCTCAAAGCTCAAAAGTTAAAAATACAACAAGGTGAGTGACAAAACAAATCTACTCTCTTTTTGTCACCAAACCTGGTTTTAATTTCAAGGT
The DNA here is from genome assembly GCA_034693705.1 of Spatulosminthurus flaviceps. Taxonomy (NCBI): domain Eukaryota; kingdom Metazoa; phylum Arthropoda; class Collembola; order Symphypleona; family Sminthuridae; genus Spatulosminthurus; species Spatulosminthurus flaviceps. The sequence goes on along the minus strand of JAQFXU010004518.1, from coordinate 3,431 downwards.
TATTTGAATGCACATTGAACCAAGCAAAATTTGTTGTTGGCACGTTTTAGTGGACAAACACTTATGTTAGCACGAAATAATAAAATGCATTTTCCTTCTTTTATAAATAAAATGTTCTCTGGATTTTGTTTATCTAATCTTCAAGTTGTGTACTGTAGTCACAATCACCCTCCATGGATGGTCTATGGAAGGGCGATGGTGATTACTTTTTAGTATTCATAATTTTATTACAGTTCACAGTTGTCTTTCACGTTGTCACTAACGGTAATTATTTTCGGTCCGCCGGTTCTTCATATACACAGAGGTATACAAATAGGATTTTGAATCCTCCAAAACATCTTTATTATTAATTCGTATTAAAAAGTAGTGTCAAATGAAAAGAGTTTATAATTTATAATAACTTTTTCACAAAAGGCTTTTGAAGGTTTAATTAATTTAATTTTTATGCACGTAAATGGGTATAGGTCATTTACCCCAGAAAATATCACCCAAAAATGGAATTTGACGAAATTATCCAGCACTTTCATGAATTCTTGACGATTAGTACGTTATCATGTCTGCTCATTCCTTTTCCTTATGGTAAACACCGGGAAGTTGTCAAGTTGTCGGGGAAAATGATATCTGGACAACAAGGATTCCGAGTAAGTCAAAATTTTTACATTTTAATATAAAAAACTACTACATAAATTAGAAACGTAGAAGAAATTGTGACAAATGACTTCTGCATTAATTATTCGATTTATTTGGGCAATCAAATTCATGTAGAAAATTGTGAATAAAAAAATAATGAATAATTTATTAACATTATGCAAAAAATGATTGCAATTTGAAAGAATCTTGGGGTGAACCTTTTTATTCCTTTTCTCCTGATGTTATTCACCCCTTGCAAAGCAGCACAAGGATTAAATCTACTCTGCGTTGCTCTCTACCTTCTACATTACTTGCAAAGGTAAGGTGCCCTAAAAGTTAATGGTAAAATCGCAGAAAAATATTTTTTCGAAATTTTAAATAATGCAATTTTCTGAAATATTTGAAACTGTCAGGACAATAATTGCTCCCAAGTGGTTTCCAAATGCCTCAAAAATGCCATTGGAAGTTGGAGTAGCCGTATTATTTTTCTGTGTGGCTCACGTATTCTGCAATTTATATGATTTGATGAATGGTCAGAAAGTCGAGCAAAATAGCACAACTCTTCTGGGTGATTTGAAATAACTAATAATTTTATATAAAGAGTTGACGTTGTGGAATACAAGGATATCATTGTAATTAATTTTTAGGTCTAGCCTTGTTTGGACTTGGCTTTGGGACAAATATTTACCATGATTATCTCTTGAGCAAACTCTCTTTTAATAAAAAGAAAACTGAGGATGGTGGTAGTTCCAAGTATCAAATTCCCAAAGGAGGGTTGTTTGAGTATGTTTCCGCCGCGAACTATTTTGGTGAGGTGGTTGAATGGTGGGGAATGGCATTAATAACCCATGGTTACTTGCAGGTAAAGTTTTTTAAAAAATAAATAAAATTTTGAAATAATATCTAAAACATAGGTGGGGACAAAAATAATGACAAATCTTTGGAAAATAGATCCCTTTTATGTCCTCTCGCCCTACAATGTTCGTATCTGATAATTTTGAAGTGTATAATTTATTATCTGTTTTGTTCCCTAGATATTGTTTGCAATTTCTGTGAGCTTCATCCTTGTATGTCGAGGCTGGCGACATCATAAATTTTATAATAAACACTTTGGCTCTAAATATCCTGCGAACAGAAAGGCAGTCATACCTTTTCTACTCTGAGTCCTGCTAGAGTTGCGGCGAACAGAGATCCTACAAGATTTCTGTTGATGTAATAATGAATAATTTCTTTTTCGATTAAAAAAAACAAATTTGATGTCCTTAATACTTAAGGGTGAACATGAATTGCTTGAACTTATGAGACTTTTTTTTATTTAAAAATCGGTGAATGTAAAAATTAGTACAGTGCAGTGTGTACACATATCCAAATAAACGCATCAATAAAATGTACTCTCATGTTTATTCAGTTTCCATGCTAAAATTTAAAAAAACAAGGCAAAAACGTTAAAACCAAAGTGGCAAACAGTGTGCGTCAAGTATCAAACATAGCGTCAAAATATATGTATATTCAATCATCTGTGAAAATACTGATTTTTCGAACCAAATTACAGTGTACTTTGCTGTGCTGTACGCGCTGGAACCTAATAACCTAACCTTTGTGAATGCTTTAACCACATTAGAGGATGGGTCTTATAAAATCCCTGTCCCCTAGACCTTGTCCTGCTAAATGATTGAATCACACGGCTCTGGTTTTCACTCTCTTTTCCTTTCTTTTGTACCTCAGGCGCATTAACTTTTGAGTTTTCATTACGGATCGGTGCTCAAGTTAAGAATTGCAAGAAGGAGCCAATCCAGGGACATTCTGAGATTTATTTGCACATTTATAAAGGGACTTGGCTTATTGGGCTAAACAACTGAACTGTTTGGGTAAAAACAAAAAATATAAAACCATATTCTGAAAGATGGGAAAGTCGGTTTTTTAAAGTTAATTTAAAGGGCGAAATAAATTTTTTGAGGGAAAAAAGAAAAGCTGTTTTTAGAAGTTTTAGCGCTCATTGACTCTTTAGTTTTAACCTGGATCTAAACGGAGACAAAACATGGTGACCTTATTCCATGTTTTTCATCATGATGTATGCATACCATGAAATTCTTGGCCCGCTAATTAAAAACTAAATCATTTTTATACTTGTCTCGATTTTTGTTTTTGGCCTACACCCACACAATTTTTAACAAAAGAGGGTGCTTTATCTGGCCTCTTCCTTTTAAGTGTCTACTGAGGAAATGTACATGGGGCCCTAGCTATATAGGAAATGTTTGCTAGCGACTTGGTTTTGGAGCTTAAGAAAAAAATATAAACCATTTTTTAGTTCAATACTTGATTTTGGATGGGAAAATGAAGTTGTAATTTCAGGGGCAATATTCTGCAATCCAAGATTCATGAGTCAAATGTTTAAATTGATTCGTGAATAATTCATTGAATTATTATTAAATGTTTTCACCGCGCTTGATTCACTCTCGAAATGATTGCTGAAGAAAAGAAATAGGAATTTCAGGAAAATCGGAGACATATTTTAGTGTAGGAATCTTTGATTGCTCGACAGGGGTTAGCAAGTGGAAGGGCACGAAATTCCTTCAGAAAGTTAACGAAAACGGCTTATGCATTTCCTGAAGAAGTTTCATTTTTTAACCAAGATACCAAAGTCGTCAAAATTATTGGTTATGGAGTTTCTAGGATCTTGGACCAAAGTTGGGTGAATTCCGGGTATTTTTATCCAAGTGTTAGTGCCTCAACTTGGCAACACAAATAAACAAGTAGGCCTCAAACCCAAATTTCCCAATCGAAGGACCAGCTCCCTTTTG
>JAQFXU010004517.1:0-13352 GCA_034693705.1 Spatulosminthurus flaviceps | reverse complement strand
TTCTGTAGTTTCTCAATGTTTCTTCGATCTTTTCGTACGGATTGATCTTTTTTAGGCTTGTTCTGTAATTTAAAAGCAGAATAATTTACCAAAATCAGACTACATATAACGATTGAAGTACTACATAAATCTGCCTTCCCCTAATTCCTTTAAAGCATTTTTAGAATAATTCTTAAGATTCATCTGCATTTTAACGTCTTCTGGGTATTGGTCGGAAAAAATTCCCTGCTATATTTTTAGGGCTTTAATTCAAGCTTTTGTGGGAAAGTCTTTCAAATGATGTCATATCATTTATTTCATTTGTAGGAAGATTTTTCATGCCCTTATCTTTGGTATGAATGAAAAGAAAAATCGAAATCTTTCATTTAAACCCGTAAAAATGTAACCCACGTGAAAATTACCCAAATGCTCGTTGATGAGAGTCAAATGAAGAAAAATCCTCCGTTGTCTTAAAATGTTTCAATAGGCGTGCGACATGAGTGAAAATCTAATGTGGATGTAAATAATCGTTATTATTATTAAAGTTTAAAATTTTACCTGGCCAAATTTTTAACCCAGTAATTACTAGAGTTGATGCAGATTAAACTAATTATCAGCACAAAACAGATGGAACAAGTGTTGGCGATAGTAAGCCGTATTTCGCAGAGGAACCAAATCGGTCCCATCCATAAAAGATGTTGCTCTGGAATCAATCTGTAAGTGTAACGAATATGCTCCTCATCGAAAATAAAAAGTAAAACAAATCCAAACAAAATGGCGCACGGTATATTATAAGTGACGAGAAAGATGATGAAATCACATCCATCTGTTTTTAACTTTTTCAATTTTGGTCCGTAATTTGCTGAAAACAATCAATGAACTACCGTCAAAATATTATTATTCTTAATGTATACAATATATATTGTTCATTTGGTCATATAAAAATAAATGAGCTTTTTTGACCTTGTAGATTTTTGTCACATTGGAAGAAGGAATTGGCCATATTTTTCAACTCATGGTACTTAAGACCAATACCAATTTGAAAAATGAGCATGAAAACATAATTAAATCCAAGGAAACCATCGATGGTCAAATTTGCAATACTTCTATCCCCGTTTCGAATTCCCAGGTATAATGCTAGAAACATCTGAGGAATTTGAAAAACGTATTGGACAAAAATTGTGAGCCAGCAGATGAGTTGAAGGACGGAAATCTTTCTAATACTACGAGTCTCAGAGCTCCAAGCCAAAGGTAAAGTTCCAGAGTAATAGGAGACGAAGAAAAAGTACTTCAAACCTTTGTAAGTTCTTTCTGTTAGCATTTTCAGTTCTATACCAAACGTATATAGCCGAGGAAGCAGAATATTTAAATAAACCCACAAGAGAGAGAGAGAGATTTGCTATACAAAGAATTAGATACTGATATTCGAAGTCCAGTCCGCAGCGCAAGAAACGTACGTTGTCGTCGTTTTGGTCCGATTTGCACACTGAGCCCGTGGATTTTTCCAAGAAATACTGACTATTCAGCTATTATATTTTACAATCTGCGGTCCACATCAAATGTTCGGAGGAACCAAAATTTTCATTAAGGAGAAAACTAATGGGGCGTTGCTACTGTCCCTATAACTATTGGTAATGCTTATTATGTGGAGTCTTTACTTGGAGTTTCTATTGCGGAAGTGGGAAAGCAAAACTCTCTTAGCAACCATTTATTAAATCTTAATAATTAATCCCTTTCTGTGGGTTTAAGTTTGGAGTTGGAATTGAAAGTGGGATCAGTATTTGGGTCAAGCCATTATTACAGACACAAGGTAAGTTTTTCGGAGAGAGTCGGGAATAATTTTCTCAGCTAAACCCATTTTAGCTTTTCTGTAAGCTTTGTTTTTATGTGCGAATATTCCATGGACAAATGTATTTTGTGAACATTTATTGACCTTAATGGTTTGCCTGAAGAAGTCATGGGACAATAATTACAGCATACTTTCTGGAATATTTAATTTTCCGCGTCTCAGCTAAACTCACTCTAAAATAGCATATTGCCTTGTGTGCGAGAATTCGATGGACATATGTAATGAACATTTATAGGAAAGTTATATATTATACTTCCTCAACATATGTATAATGTTCCCAGCTAAATTTCATTAAGTTAGAAACTCAAGGGGCGTTGCCACTGTTGGCGGTATATATGTATCTACATAGGTACATAGTAGTATGTATATGGCGCGTGGAATTGTTAATGAAGTTGACAAGTAAAACTCGTAGCAATATTAGGTATGGGCTCTTAAGTATCTTGCCTCCGTTCAAGCAGGATCGTAATTAAACTTCCACAGTAGCAAATATTTCTAGACTTACTTCTTCGAATATGAATATTTTTGATGACTCATATATGTACATAACTGCCTTGGTGGCATGTAATATCTTAAACTACAACTACAGGATGGAGGCAAACATTTTTCCTATTATAGCTCATATATGGTAATAAATAGGTCACATATAGCAAAAGAATGAATTTCGAAAATTATGATCATATTTAGTTATAAGCTCTTAAAAAGTCCAAATTTTTTCCACCAGTTACGTTTGAAACCCACATTTTGTTTTTGAAAGTACAGTGTCAATAAAAGTCAAAAACTGTTTTTAGTGAAAGTCGTAAGATGCATCTGAATTGTATTAAATTGAAACACAATTAAATAGTGTTACTTACAAGTTTGAGTAACTAAAATTATGTTTGCACGAGATGTCAAATCTTATGCCAGAAAGTCATTTAGAGAAAGTGAGAATTTTCTAACGAAAATATTTTTCAACCATCATATTAGAATAAAAAAACTCGACGAGTCAAGTCTTGAACAGACCAAGTCTATGAAAGTTTTTCGGAGAGAGTTGGGAATTTATTTTATCAGCGAAACACACTCTAACTAATAAAGTGTGCATTGCTTTGTATTTCCTGGAACATTTAATTTCCCAAGCAAAATTTCATTATGTAGAAGCTAATATGGCTTTCTGGCTTTCCTATGTAGGTAAAGCTCACGCTAGTATGTATGTGGGGCGCAGAATTGTTAATGCTGACAATGACAAGTCTAATTAAAGGTATAATATTAAATCGGCTCTTTTGTAAGGTAAGCCAAGTCGTAATTAAACTTCCACAGTGGCAAGTCGTGGCCTAAAATCCAAAAGACGCTAAATACTCAAGTCCCTAATGGGTGATACTACCAAATGATAGTTTATGTTAATTCAAAAGCCAAAAAAACCTATTTTACTCCTACCGCTCGTGTGTCTCCAAGTCTCCATATCATAGTGTGTGTGTATGCACAGACTTGTACTTTCGGGTGTTAGGCTACCGCTGAGCTTGTATAACTAGGAACAACCACGACTTTGCTCGATGGTAAGGGAATTGACCAAAATATTCTTTTCTTATTGGGGGTACTTGGTAAGGTTTGGGAAAAATAATAATAAAATTCCTACATGCGCAGCCCCGGCTGGGCGAATTATCTGTTTTTCAAGTGGTTGACACAATATCTCAGCACAGGAATATCCGATTGTGTTCAAATTTTAAACTTAAGCTTTTGAGACAATTTAAATCCTATCGTTAGTTTTCCCGAAATCCGATTTTCGGTTTTCCGGGTTTTTTCGGGGAAAATGACTTTTTGGAAAAAGGAACCTCTCTAGAATCATCAAAAAACCCCGCACACCAAATTTTATTGGATTCGGACCGTTAGTGGCGAAGTTATAGGCGTAGCATTGGAATTACAAAGATTTCCGAATGTCCTTTTCGGTTTCCTGCCAAATATTCTCCCATACTGCATAAATACATTAAGCTATGTATGTATAAGGTTTCAGGTAAAAAAAAACCTTTTCAACCCAAATATTCTCATCAAATTTTTTATTCACGGATCAAAAATTTCCTTAGTTATTCTGGGCCGACAAAATGGACACATCCTACAAATTCTGCCATTTGAGCGCTACAATTATTGTTTTCCTCATTAAGATTCAATGCCAATTGTGACGGTATCACCAAAATTTAGAAAGAATTCTCTTTACGTCAAAAATTAATTTTGATTCCTGCGTTCGACAACTTTTCGTGTTTTAGCTTACACAAGTAAAAGTAAATTTTTGGTAAATTTCGAAACAGCCAAAATAAAAATAAAAGCAGTTTGTTTCTTAATTACAAGCCCAGAATTGATACCCAATGGCTGTAAATGGTTAAATCCGGTACGTTGAGAAATTCGGAAAGATGTTTTCCACCTCAAAATTAAATTTTCCGACAAATCATACACATTACCCAGAATGTAAAACAATACCAATTCAAGTACAAACAATCCCACAGACCAAAATCCAAAGAAAGAAAGCAGTGGAATAGGAAAATTATCTCCAAGCTTCACTACCGTGTAAATAAATGAGCAGTGGCTAAAAAATATTAATAGTAGCGACAGAGCAAAAGCCACACCAACAATCTTATTGAAATGTAAATTTAGTATTTTTAATTGCGCATATAATTTTACTAGCGTCCTTATTCTATCCAAAGAATGGAAGCCATTTTGAGCTCGAATCATTATTGTCCTACGCCTGTAAAGATAACAATGATGTATGCAAAGTTGGATATATTTTGAAATTTATTTTCCTTGAATAGATAAATTTTGAAAAGAATTCCGTGAAATTCAAAAATAATTTACCTGAACATTTTTAGCCAAAAGATAGCTTGAAGTGTGAAGGCCATTACGATAACTTGAGACAATGCAATCAAGTAAATTGAATTCACGAGTAAATACGCTTCCACGCAGGTCCAAATAATCTGGAAAATTGGATGGATTTGAATGAAAATTGGAAATTCGGAGCTCATGTGTCTCCGCTGGAGAGGGTCATGGACATACAGTCCTGCCAAAAATATGCTACATCCAAGGATAATAATCGCGTTGATATATACAACCAATTCGATGAGATTAAGTTGGTTGAGTTTCTTGCTGGGTCGAGTCACACCTTTTGACGAAAAGAGCATTTTTATCAAAATCCATTAAGATTAATTTGGAAATTTAATGTTGTCCCAAACTTTTGAAATTTTAGGTGCATTCAATTGATTTTCGTCTAAATTTGTCCAATAATAATTATGTAATATATCTGATAATTTCGTTACTACCTTCTACAGCTCGAAAATCCAAAATGGCGTTAAATAGTCCACAAAAGCTTTTTTCTCGCTTCCAGAAAACAAGTCTAAGTAAAAGGCCTATAGTGTGAAAGAAACAAAAATAAATGTCCAGAACACGACTACTAACTTTTTTCTCATGTAGTCCCAAAGTAGACTCTCCCACAATGTAAAATAAATGAAGCACTTGTAAAATAGTTAAGGCTAGGTTAGCTTTAAACCATCTTCTTATTCGAAAATTTTGGAGGGGCGTAATGTATTTTCTTTTTTGGTCATACTCAAATGAATGCAAATGTAATATTTCACCTAAAGTTACTAGTCTATTGATGCCTATCAAGCATTTTTTGTCCAACATTTTCTGCTATAATCGTATATATTTGCTTTAGGTCTACCAGTATAAAATGCCACTGGAGAAGAAAAAATTTTGAATTGAAATGTATTTCTGGTTCTTTCGAAATCCTTCGATTAGAATAATTTCCCCATAAAATTACTAATTGAATTTTAGTAGTTCCGAAGTAGGAAATATTCAAGCCTCAAATATGTATGACCCATATCTGTGCAATAATTTGCTCTGGCAATGAATATACTAATTATCAAAAAAAAATTTCTTTCCCAACTTAGACGCCGGGTGGAAAGAACCTTGCGAAATTCCTCAATATGTAATTATGGTGAGGAAATTTATTGTCCTCGCTCTTAAGGGGTTCACATATATTGGCTCAAATATTTATTATATCGCTATTAAATATTCCAATCTTTCCAAATCTTAGGACTAATTTTTACTCAATGATAATTGTGGAGGAGTGCTGAAATAGAAATAATATCAGCCAATCAATTTACTCACAAATTGCTTGGCAAATGACTAGCTCGGCCTGGACTTAAACGCCACGTGGCAGAGAATCTTCATAAATGAAACATTTCTCTACTTTATCACATGCACATTATATCCGTCACATATCCGATTTTTTCGAAATCCTTGCTTGAGATAAAAATTATTCCCGGTAAGTTCCCGGGAAAATCCTGTAACCCATTCTATCAAAAAATAATGGCAGCTTATGCTAACGTTTTGCTAACATTTATAAGAGCAGCTCATTTGCAAGTAACAACAAATTCCACCTTCAACGTTAGGAAATCTAAGAGGTGCTACTAAAAGATATGGCAAATTAGTGTATTCTTAATAAAAATAAATAAGATGTAAACTTTTTTATTCTCGAGGATGCAGTCGAGCACGAAGAGAATTCTATATTTCATATAAAACCAATAATTTACAATATTTGCCAAGCTTCAACGGCACTTAATATTTTTGTTCACAAAAGTTTAACTAGGCAACTGATATTCACGCTGGAGGCCTTGACGAAAATGAAATATTCATAAGAATTAATGCAATGATTTCTAAAAAATTCATGGTTCCGTACAACTTGAAACAAAATATTACCCACCCACTCCAACCATGCTGGCCACAACATGGCAAAATGTCAAGTTTTTTAACATTAGTTTCAACATCAATTTCAACCACCTGCTTGCTTCAAGCAGCAACTCTAATTGGAACATGTAAATTTTTACATATTTGGCCCGGAAAATTAATCCAGTTTTCTTAAGTTTGTTGAATAATTTTCACCACAATGATTATTGTTGTCGTATTGGATGCGTATTTTTACACATGGATTCAATCTAAATGCGGATTTGTTCTTTCTAGTTCTCGTTCCAATGTACTCAACAAGAATTCTTATCATAGGGTTATGTCATAATACATTGAGATTATTTTTGAAATGCTTCGACACCGTTTACAAAATTAAATTTAATTCTATAAGTTTTAAGTGATAGATACAACGTATTTCTCCGTTTCAATAGAAAGTAGTATATTGCTTACATTACGTATGCTAAGTACAGGGTACAGAAAATGTTCATAGCTGAAACTATATGATAACATGACAAGAGCCAAAAGTACTGGTAAATAATTGCGTAACACAAACGCATCGCTGATAAGGTAATTTTAACTATGAAAAACTCATGATTCGCTCAATCTTTCACCTACGTCAGTGGAAAGTTTAGCTACATCTGCAAACTCTTTTGGGGTCAATGCTTCTTGGAAATGTTGAGAAAGGATTCAGTTTGATGGAATTTGAATCTATTACGTGCGTTCAAAATGCTGGAGTTTCTGTTATATTATCTCCAATATGTGAGAGCGAGTGTAGGAGCCTTGCAAATAAAATTTTGCTCTCCATGTTCGATACAACCTACACAATTATTATAGACAAAATTGCTATCCATCCCCATTGAGTGAAAGAAAATGATATTTTCCTCTCGCTGCCAATAGTTAATGAAACTTATTGAAACGCGACAAATAAAAACAAGCAAAATCGAGCAATAATTTAATTGCGGAAATTGATCATTTAAAACTTTGAGAAAAATCCGCTGAAAAACAGGGGTCTTAAGAATTGTTTTGTAATTTACCTACCCATTTCAAATTAATTAAGCAGGATATCCTTCATTCCATAAGGATGGATTATATTTTTGGAGCCGACATTTTGAAAATGTCAGTGTAATTCAAGGTGACCCACGATGGGAAAAAATTATGATCAATTCTTTTAAATACTCTAAAATTTTCTGCACAACGTCTGTTCTTTCGTATAGTTCATCGAGAAAGTAATTTTATAAATTCACAAATTAATCATGCTCAAATGCCACTAATTAGCCTTACTTTTGAAATTCTGAAAGATCTTGGAAACGCAATAGTTAACTTGGAACCGTGATTGTCTTTCAGATCAGAGGTTTGTAATTGCAAAAGAAAGTGAATTTTAATTAATTCTTTCAATAATGTTACACTGGATTGGAAGACTTATTGTTAGTTCATATGATTTGAAACGTTTGCATCAAATTCCTTCAACATACACTTATTAACTACCGTCAAGCACGGAATATGTGCAAACAAATAACCGTGCCCATCATCCCCTAATACAAATTTTTCATCGGCGTGGAGTCGTCACAAAGATAAAGTGCACTTACTTTTGCCTTTTTAGGTCTTCCTTCGTTGTTATAATAAGAAAGTATGCAATGCATGCAAAATCATATGGTAGGCTAAGTTTTTTAATTTTTCCTAAATTCCCATCTTGAATGAAACCTTTCAAGTTCATCCCATATACATCAACCCATTTCAAAATAAATTTCTCAAAATTCCAAGAAAGGTTCTGGGAGAATCCTAAAACTTTAAACATAGGGCAATAATCCTTGAAAGCTCAAAAAATGTTTCTGTAGATGGTGGAACCATGATTTCGGACATTGTCACTCAACTTGTTCATACCACGTTCACTGCATGTTTTGCGATGCAGAACTAACCTTTTCTGTACCAACTGTTTAATACAAATAATTTTTACAAACGGCGTGGAAATTCGACAAAATTACTGCAACATTAGACAGTTAGCGCAACTTTTTACGTATCTCCCGTATAAAACTTATAGCACTTATAGAACGTAGAGATGAAAATGTTACATGTGAAATTTTGGTTTATAAGTTCCATAAGTGCCATAAGTTTTATGCGGGAGATACGTAAGTGGTTGCGCTAACTGCCTATTACATTTTATTCAGATATTTCGGATCTGGGTGGACCTCAGTGCTGGCTAGCTCAACGGAGAAAAAATCAATGATCTCCATAATTTTAGGTATCACCTCATCTATTCAAATCTAATTTTTCCGTAGGTTTTTCTTTCATTTGAGACAATTCGAATATGAGCAAAACAATTTAATTTCCGGGAAATAATTAATTAAAAACTGAGTGTTGTTGGTCAGTTCGCGACATGGGATAAAATTTTTATTGTTAGATGAATGATAGAAATTAGAAATTATGTATATCGTCGGCGAAAGTCCAAAAGGAGCTATACGCAGAGCTCGCTTATACATTGTAGCACATGCTAATTCCCGTTTAAGCGAATTCTGCATATAGCTCCTTTTGGACGATATGTAGGACAATTTGCCGAAAATTTCTAATTGAATCGTCGGCAATTTAAAAAGAAATTGTTAATTAAAAATTAAATAAATAACAAGAATGCATTGTACCACGACGGGATCAACATCCGTTTTTTTCGCCCAGTCACCAACTACATTACAGTCATTTATATTTAATTTCAAAATTTAAATTTTCATCAAGAGATCACATTTTTTAGACAGTGTAGATACATGCAGATACTCACTGAGCTAGGTTTATAGAAGACGAATTTCAGCATAGGAATTGACGTGACTAGTTTTACGAGTAATTTGACAAAATTTTGACAGAACTAAACTCGCTCAGGGAGCAAAATTTGAGCGGTAATTCTTTTGCTGCATTTCAACGCCGTTTGACGAATTTATTTCGAATAACCTAGCTTTGCCATATGGTAGCTGTTGAAGCCGACGTGTTCGTGCATAAGGGTACGATTAATGCTACTCGAAGGATTGGAGAATCCTGCGCTAAAATACTGAAAAAGTCAGGTCTACAAAAATATTTCACTTTCCAAAGGTTCAAATTGACTTGTTTCCATGCAGCTAAAATTACGGGCAAAATCTTAAAATTTTTATTTTAAATGCTTCCCTTAACACAACTTCCCTGCAACTTTCAATGACATATAACTAGGTCTCAAAATCATCAGGTTACCAAAATCATTATTCATGAATACCAACAAACGTTGCGTTTGAATGTTTATACTGAATTGTTTCTGGACAAAGAAAATCAAAATCTTGTAAGAATTTTTTTGAAATTCAAAATTTTGACCAAAACCCTATCACCAGTTCAAGTCAAAACGATAGCATTTTACAAAATTCATTATGACTATTCATTTCATCAAGAACAATGTAACCGTAATATTCGTAACTGCACCAAAAGTTAGAAGCAATGTGGTTGGTCTGAAGTGGTCGACGCAAGAGATTCGAACAACCATTGGGGACAAACTCTTAAACATTTTCCTTTCCTCAATTCCGGATTTAATCCCCTTTGACCAAGACTGTAGATACTCCTTTGAAATTACATTCACTTGGCCTAAAATGGGAAACAAAAAAGCCGCGCCACCTATCACCCATATAAAAAATGTGGGAAATATAGCGAAAACAAAAATCGGCACTTTTCCTTGCAATTTCACAATACTATACAGTGCATATCCTGGGAAAAATGTGGCAAAACCCAGGAAACTCGGTGACGTTATTGCAGAGGCATAGAAATTAAAATTTGTATTGAGGATTTTGAAATATCTGTAATGTTTGAGAGCGTCCCCTATCGTACTGTACGGATCCAAGATTTTCATGGATGCCCTGGATAAAATTCAAATTTAAAAAAAAATTCATTTTTGAAAATTGAATCCGCGATGTAATGGTACGTAAGTTATTAATATAAACATTTAAATTAACCTTTGCAGATTTTTCATCCAGTAATTGGTGACTTTGGGGTAAATTAAAAAGACAAAAATCACTAGGCCGAAGGTGCATGGGCAGGAAATGTACATGCGAATTTCAAAAAGAAGCCAAATTGGAGCCAGCCAAAATCGATGGTTGGGAGGAATCCATACATAAAGGTAGCGAGTATTATCCATGTCGATTAAGAAAACCAGCGATAACATGACAGAGTTCGATAGTATGCAAATTGTAAGCCACCAAATTACAAAAGCACAAACGTCTGTTTTAAGCCGCTTTAGTTTTCCTCCATAAGTGTCTGCGACCAAAGGAATAATAATTCATAGAAATAAATACTTGCGGCAAGTATTTTGTGTCAGGCCAAAAACGCGGAAAACGCTTTCCAAAATTTTAAAAATTTGCTCAAAAAAGCTCAAAATTTGGACAATGCAACATTAATAGCACAATGGCCGTCGTAGCCAACTCTCGTTTTAGTGACCATATTAAACTGAAATTTCTTCCTTTCATAATTTGAATGTACGTATTTACAATGATCCTCAATACAACATTTTCTTACAATTTTAAAAATTACCTTGAAGCTGCTGATCATACTGATAAATAGCATTCAAAATATTTGCCAATTCCTTCCTTCGAAAAATAAGCCCCATCTGAACCAGAGCGAAGTAGCCATATCCAATGACTAAGAAAATGTCAATTGCTAAGGACGTAGTGCTTCGATCCCCTCTCAAAATTCCCCTCAAAAATATGGAGAACAGAAAAAAAGCTTGAAAGAAAAATATGAAACAATTCGTCATCCAAATTGCCAGGTACACCTTATTTTCCACATGTTTAATTCGACGTCCGGCTCTATCCCAAGTGAAGGGAAGCGCGGTGGAAAAGAAGGAAATTAGGAAGAAGATTCGTTGACCTGAATACGTTGCCTTGGAAATCATGGCTAGATGAATGGAGACAACCCTAAGACGAAGGTTGGGATCAAATGTCTTGGATATTTTCGTAGTGTCCTCATTTCAGTTTCCGCAATTGTGTAAATAGCCCCGCATTTAAATAATTCTTACCAATCATAAATGGCTCATTATCCATTGCTGCATGGTCTATACGAAGCCTTTATATTTAATTCGAATCCTACGCGAGTCTCTGCAATAGAAATAGGAGTTACCAAATTATTAAAATTATTTTTCTACATATCGTCAGCTAAAGTGCAAAAGTGGCTAAAATTTTTCCAACCTTATGCGACAAAATAAAATTAATAGCTACTTTTGTACTTTAGCCTTAGCCGACGAACTGTACTCGATTGGGAAACAACTGGAAGTCTTATTCATTAGTATAAGTATAAGAATAATTGTCGTATGGTAATTATTATTGATATAAAACGCTGTATGGAGTTTCCGGGTATAAATTACACGAAAACTCATTACCGGTAAAAAAAAAAAGGAGCATTACAGCTGCAGTGTGGGTAGAAACTGGATGAGCTAGACGTCTGCTTAATTTACTATTCATTTTCATAGTTTATTTGTATTTTTTGCGCTTGGTTGAGGAAACGCTAAATAATTATTATACAAATCAACCAATTAATTTTCCATTTACTGAACTTAACTACAGAATCCAAAGGAATTAAATGTTTTTTTCTCTAACACTATTGTATAAACGTTGGGAATATAGCATAGAAAATTCCTCACAGCCGTAATTAATACATTACGGAAAAAAGATCGACGTGACGGCTCTCCACGGGGCTAATTAAAAATATTTTTAACATAGAAAATAATAACTAAAGTAAGTAAGTAGAATTAAAGATTTAAAATCGTCTGGTCATTAAAATATTAGAGCTGCAGCTTTTTCTAGGCGTAAATTCGTGCATTTTAAATAAAACAACTGAAACTCAAGCAAGTCTTTAGGCCAAAATATATGCAAAATTTAAATACGCATTTTTGAAATATAATATACCAGCAGCTTAAAAAACCATGTGTCTTATTCTGGAAACGAAAAGTATCGTAAGTTCAATCGCATCTGCAAAGTTACGATTTTTGCAATGTTTTATATTTGCATTTACGAAATCGTATGTATTGAGAACAGCCACCCAGACATTCTGTGGAATACCAATGAAGGATTTCGCATTTAGCATTGTGAACAATGTATTTTTTTTTTAGTTATTTACTTTTTGCACCTACAGATTTAATAATATTTACTTGGTCACTCAATTGATGTTCAAAGGATGCAGTTAAAATATGAATTTGCTTTTTTACCGAGCTAACTGAAGTTTCAATCGGTCTACTTAACTGAATTGGAACGTAATACATAAAATTATGCTGTACTTCAACGCCGTTCATTATTTCTCCCAAGAGAAACTAAGAGCATTATTAATAGAAACTAACATAGGTCGGTTTATTGTGTATTGCCTCAGCAATTTTGGGGAGAGTCAATATGACTGCATGAACTCAAAAAATCGTACTTAATCAAATCCACCGTCTTGAAATGAATTGAATCGTTAAGATTCCATTCCTATTTTGTATTTTGATTTTAAAACCACCTGCAGGTACGGCACTAGCGTAAATAGAGCTTTTGATCTTAAGAGTAATGGATTGGTAGGGTTTAGTTATTTTTACAGAGTTGCACATTTACATAAACCTACTCTCAAATTGAGCTGTGTAAATTCCAAATTATAAGCATAAGCAGTACATTGAAACAATAAGTTATTTGTACAAATCCACAATGTTTTCAAATTGAAAAGTACAGCCTGGAAAGACCCGCTGAGAAGCAATAAGCAGGATCTGAATAAATGATAAAACAGTCTTGTAGAAATGATTCTAAACTGGTTACGTGACAAAATTATAGAAACTAACAGTTTCCACGATGAGGACTGTTTTTGGGGA
>JAQFXU010004516.1:0-13355 GCA_034693705.1 Spatulosminthurus flaviceps | reverse complement strand
TAATTTACCATTATTTTTTAGGAAATGGCAGATTAATGGCTGAAAGGTTCTCGGACCTACTTTTTGTTGAGACAGTGTACCTTTATACCGCTACCGCTTGAGCCAGCCAGTTATTTAGGCTTTTGGAAATGGCACAAGAATCCAACGCAAAGCTATACTAGTAGAGGAAGTTATATATGTCAATTTCATTATTCACACATTTTCTTTGTGCATGCGGTAAAAAGGCCCGCGATTTCTATTTTCTGTGAAATTAGTACGAGTAAGATCGAGATCGAGACTCCAGCCAGACTCTCGTTGTAGAAAAAGAGTTCACTTTCGCATTAGCACATTAGCACTAAGCAGTGTTGCTGTTAACATTAACTACGAATAGGATTAATAGGAATAATTGGTCGCGTTTAGAATATTGTCTTCGACACTGGCATTTGCTGGCTGAGTGCCGTACGTTTAAGATTTTAAGAATCATTTGAATCCCGTTTGATAAAGATGTGACTGTGGGCAGCATTACTAAAGTGTGATTAAATTGATCGTATTAATTGTTTTTCGTCGCTCGTCGCTGTTCCCTTTGTGGTTGAAGAAACATGGTTCGGCTGAATAACGCAGCGTTTGAGAAAAGTATCCAGAAGTTCCCCGACTTTCTGGGTTCTAAAGGGTCCATAGTGAGATTGAAAATTAAAGATTTCATGTGAGAAAGCTTGAACTGTAGAAAATTAGAAATTTTAGTGTTTAAGTAGCATTGGTGAAGTTTATTGTTGATATTATTGATAATGTCTGGTGCTTTGTTAAATGCTTGTATTAAAGATTCATGTGGTTTATGTAGGACGTATCATTTAGTTGAGATGACCGCTGGACCGAACGTTAATTTGATAATGGGTCCTAACGGAACTGGAAAAAGTACAATTGTTTGTGCTATTTGTCTTGGTTTGGCCGGGAAGGCAAAGGTTTTGGGCCGAGCACATGCTGTAAGTAATGCCAGTATGCCAGTATGAAAACGACGCTGCCGTGGGCAGAAATCGGTGGAAAGGGGGTTTTTGATTTGCGCCAAAAGTCGAAGCATGGTACAAATTGAAATTACTATCCTGTAAAGATTTGTTGAACTTCGTGTTAAATCGTTTTGGAGATTTCCTACTGTTCTGTTTTCAAAAAGTCCGTGTGTGGCTACATTTTGCACCATTACGACTTTTGGCAAAAATCCAGAAATTCGTTTTTGATGATTTCCGTCCGCTGTAGACCGATAAGACAAAGTGTCGGTTGTCATTTTTCATTTTGACTAGTTTGAATTTTCTGAATGTGTAGTAAAAGTATCATGTGGACCTCTTGTGATTAAGTACTGTATTATTATTCAGGTGTCAATTAATTTTAACTCCCCTTTTTTACAGCTGAAGGAATACATACGTCATGGAGCAAAGAAAGCGTCAATTGAAATTGAATTGTTCGGAGCAGATGAACCAAACTGGATTATTAGGAGAGATATTCAGGAAACTAAAACTGGAGCTTCTAGTGACTGGTTTTTGAACAGTCGTAAAATACCGGAAAGCCAGGTGTGCCAATTCTTCGCTTATGAAATATTTGAAATATAGTTATAACTATAAGGAGGTGTTGAAAAAAAACGTGCACCAATAGTATGCCAGTAGTATACATGTTCATCGTATATGTGTGTCGCTCTGTTCAAAGAAAGCTTTATCCTTACAGGGGTCCTAGAATAGGGTGTTGTTTCACCTATTCAGATTTTCAGCCAGAACCTCCAAAACATTTTCGCCCAAACACTCTTCGAGTCAAAAGTTTTTTATCTAAATTTGATATTTTTCCGCTCGATAAAGCCAAAGCCTACACGAAATAGTGAGGGTCATAGGGATTAATTCAAACTAATTCTGAAGCGCAGAATGGCTTTTGGTATTAATATTAATTATTATTGTCGTTCATCTCTCAACTGGATGTAATCTATATACAATGAGGTGTAGGCGCATGCATTATTACATTGATGACTGCTGATGCAGTACCATAATTTCACTAGAGAGAGAGAGAGTAGATTTTATTCTACAACTGACATCGTTCGATGTTTGCCTAATGACACAGTATTATATTGCATCATTTCTTAAAAACATTTAAATAATCTGGATTTACCTTAACGTCACTTTAATCTTTTGAATACAAATGATGGTGCAATATCTTGCATGAACCTCGGATGCTTGATATAACCACCTGCTTTTTCAAAGCAATAATAATTCAATAATAATAGTTCAAATAGCAATAATAATAATTCAAACTAATAATAATTATTGTCATTTATTGTGAAAGAAGTAAGGAAATTATAGGTTTCAAGTAAATCATAATTACAACGCAAACAAGCCAACCTAAAATTTTATTTTAGACTTAGGAGTGTTAGCTCAAATAGCTTTGGGCTATGGTTAAAAAATTTCTTGGATCTGGGTCGAAACTTTTGGCCAGAATTTTCCTTGGGAAACTTGTCCATACTTGTAGCTTCAGAATCCTTACGTATATATATATCTATATAGTTGAAAGTTCCTTCGGAATGTTTTGAGGTGAAACTGGTCGACCTAAAACTGTGGGACTCACTCAGTGTGTTCTCGGTTGCCACCCTATAAGTAGAAAAAATGAGCTGTTCGGCTCGAATCGTTTGTGAGTTAACCTTGACGTGGATTCAAACACATCACGATAATCACAATTGGATGTTTCGCTTCTAAAAGCGACATTTTTGGGGGAAATTAGTTCCAATTTTCATCAAAACATCGAACTTAATTTAACTCGAAACACATATTTCAATTTCGATATCGGCGCATAGGAGATTTTGATTGTCAAATGTAGGATTTACGAAATCACAAAAATATTCGTCACCCGGTTTGTAGACCACCGATCGGGAAGGTTCGGAGCCTGTTGCACAGCACCAATCCTATATTAGTTATTTTTATAATTCGTGACTGTACCTTCGAACTTTCGAAGTAGTTTTCCTTCGCTTTATACTTCTTTGCAGCCCAAAGTCGTCAGTTAAGAGTTAAGACTGAATTGATTTGAGAAGTATTTGTTTAATTGGACTGTTGTAGATTACGGACCTTATGGCAAACCTAAATATACAGCTGGATAATCTTTGTCAATTTTTGCCCCAAGACCGTGTCCAAGATTTTGCTAAAATGGATCCTGTTGAGTTACTTGAGAATACTGAAAAATCAATCGATAACAACGCGGGGCTGTTTTTGAAGCATACACAATTAAAGGCGCTACAAGAGGAAATTAATCTTTTGGAGCAGACTCAGAAAAAATTTGTGGAAGCCCTTCGGAATGAAACGGCCTACACAAACCGAATGGAACATGACGTTAGAGCTTTTAATGACCGGAAGGAGCTCCTAGAAAAAATTCACGAGTACGAAGGGAAAAAGCTATGGCTGAAGTACATCAAAGCAGTTGAGGAATTTACAGCGGTGAGAATATACGATCTCTTAATTTGTATACTGTTAGCAGAGTTGTGGTCATTCATAATTAAAATTTTGTCATCCTTTTGTAGCTGAAAGAAAAGCAGACAGAACTCCGTGCGAAGAAAAACAGAGAAGAAAAAATACTTGCTCCATTGAAAAAGGAAATAGACTCTTTGAATCTGAAATTAAATGAGTACAGAACTGCTATAACAAGGCATCGACATGAGACCAACTTGATGATCGATAATTTAAAAAGGTCATATCGACATGTTTCTGACAATAGTGAAACAGCTGTCCACGGTTTTAAGGTAGAATTGGAATCAGCCGAAAAAAATGAGAAAGATCGGGTGAGGCGTTTGGAAGAAAAGAAGGAAAGGTTGAAAGTACTCCGAAATGAGTTAGAAGAAATGCGCAGCAAGGGACACCTTGATGGTAATTAATTATTGTGTTTTATTAATGCATATTGTATTCCTATTCCCACGTGTATGTGTTTAGAGTGTTGCTGATGAGTAAGTATGCTTTTTTTCAGAGCAAGCAATGAAAAGCGAATTAAAGGAATGCGATGATACTCAAACTCGATACTCAAGTAAAATATTTGAAATTAATGGACTGAACGCCACTGATGAAGGTGACATCAGGACGTGCGAAAGTCAAATGAAGCTACATGAAAGGGAATTGAAAGCAATGAATGAGCTTCGCAGCTCTAGATTTCATTACCTGGAGCGACATAATCCTGATGTGGCTAAAGCAGCGAAGTATTTTTTTGACTCAGAAAATGAGGCCGCAGTCCAGCAACGACTGATCGGAAGGATTCATGAACCTTTAATTCTGCACATAAATATCAACGATTTGGCTTACGGTAATGTTGCTGAAAGGCAAATACCTTCGTCGGACCTCACGGCATTTTTTTGTGAAAATAAGAATGACGTAAAAACGTTGATACAAATGTCTATGGAGAAAAATTGGCGAATTTCTGTTATTCATCATGAAATGAAGTCTAACTTTGTGAAACCTCCGTCAGTTCTAACGGAAGAGTACAAGAGGTAAGTATGGGAAGACATTGTTATTCCTAGGTGAGATTAATTAAATAAAGTATGGAAATCAAATGACCTTACATATGCTTGAAGTTGGTCGTCTGTGTTTCAGGACATATTTCTTTCAAAAAAATCTTTTGGACCTAATCGAAGCACCTGATTACTACTTGTCCTATCTTTGCAAAAGTGCCCGACCACAAAATATTTTGATTGGAAGTGACAAAACGGACACTCTCACTGCCGACATCATGAAAAATACGCAGCTTCATGCCTACTACACAAGTAAGCAAAACTTCTTTATTTCTTCCTCTTTAATATTTATATTGTATTTCGCCATAATGTTCAGAGTTTTATAAAAATTATCAGGAAAGCACGCTGTAACTATTCGAACGTCATATTATACTGGGCAGAAGAATGCAACAACCTCCTACTTGAGTGAACCTCGCATATTTACTGCCACCATCAATGCTGTCGAAACGGAGCGGTTAAAGGAAACTCTGAAAGATTTAGCGGATGACATCAAAACACTACGGAGCCAAATTAGCAGTCGGAAACCAGAACTAGACAAATGGACACGATTGAAGTTGGAAGTAGAGCAGCGCAAACGAGAAATCAGTAGTAGAATAGAGTACAGAATTGAGACATTGGGGAAAATTCAGTCTTGTGAGAGTTTTATTGGTTCCATGGAGGCTGATAAGCAAGATGTTGAAAACTTGCGAGAGCAGCTAGGCAAAAAAACACATGTAAGTATTTATGTAGGCATTAACTCAAAGTCGATGAACCAAAATGAGTGTGTGTAAGTTAACATTTCAAACCCGAAATCATTATTTCCAATTTTTCAGATTGAGAGAATGAAACAGTTAGATGCAGCAGAAAAATATTCTGAAGGTGTATGCAGGCTAGCCGCAGAAAGGGTGGAATTACTGGTGTTGCAACAGAAAAATAGTTTGGTTCATGCACATGTTACTGCAAAGCAAAACCATTTTGAAGACGCGAAAGTTAACGTGAACCAGTGCATTGTAAGCACCATTCATCGCATATCGATGATTTTTTATAATAATTTATTATAAATTCCAACATATGATATGTTGGAACTGTGCTTTATGAAAGCCACAATAAGTATACTGTTTGCTTCAGGCGGATTTGAAAACTCTGGAAGCGAGAGTGCTAGCTGCATCAGAATTAGCCAAGAAACACAAAGCGGATGCTCGTGCCAAAACAAGTCAACAAGATCCACCTGGCGATGTCGCTCGCAAAGAACTGGACGAAGCAAAGGTGGATGTTGAGATCAACAAATGTAACGCACAGATAAATTTTCTCCCCGATACCGATGAAAGAATCATTGAGAGTTACAACGTGCACATGAAAAAGATAACGGAATTAGAAAAGATCAAGTATGATACGGAAAAGAAATGTACTGTCAAGAAAAATGAAATGGAAGATCTCAAAATCCGTTGGCTCGAACCATTAGAGGAGTTGATCCAGCGCGTGAACACAAATTTTAGCAGTTTTTTTAGGGCTATGCAATGCGTTGGAGAGATATCTTTGGATCGTGGAGAGGATGAAGTAATCAAATATTTTTAAGTGTTGTTAATATACCTTAAGTGTAAATGTTGAAAATATTTTCAAACAAAGGATTAATCTGTTGTAGAACAATTTCTCCAAGTACGGAGTAAAAATAAAAGTCAAGTTTCGATCAAATGAACCTCTAGTAGAATTATGTGGTTGGAAGCAAAGTGGAGGAGAACGTGCCATCACCACGGCTCTTTACATTCTATCACTTCAAGAATTGACAAAAGTACCGTTTCGAGTCATCGATGAGATCAACCAGGTAAAGGAATTTGAATATGTACACTGGCAACAGTCTAACTTTACCAATATCCATTAATTGCTTGTATTGAAAAAGTAAGAAATGTTAATGATATTGATTCTGAAATCCATAAATTGTGTATTATGCATTTAAATACGATTTTATGGAGATACACATTTGTGAAGAGACTGACTGGAATACTTCAATAAAATTTCACTTTCAGGGCATGGATGCTAAGAATGAAGCTCGTTTCTTTCGTCTGCTATGCTCACTAGCGAGGGGGGAGGAAACTCCACAGTACTTCTTGCTCACTCCAAAGGTGAGTTTATTTTGTCTTATTATAGTCAGAATATAGTTGTAGTGTGAACTACTGCTCTAGTTTTTTATCAATTTTGCAGATGCTACCACCAGTCGATTATCCGGAAAATGTTGACTTTCATATAATTTTCAATGGACCCTATGTCAAAGTTGCATGGAACGATGCGAATGCTGCCAGTGGAAATCAAAATGGTGACAACGATAGTGATGAATCAGAAACCGAAGGGTTCGAAACTGACGAGGAAATGGAATTATAAAGGACAGAAGAGTATAGAAGTCTTAATGGCATTTATTGGGTTATATTATTTGTTATTTAATGTAGATATCAATTTTCTCAATTTAAATTCTCGGTGATTCCGCGAAACGACAGCGCTATCGTCCCAACGGCACAATATCCATAGTTCGTACTCATCCTCTCAGCAATTTAATGGCTACAGTTAGAAGTTTTGTCAGTTACAGAAAGTATTTTTTACAATTTTATAATAATCATTATTTTTAAATAGCTACGCTACAATTTAAGTTGCCCATAAATTAAGGAAGCAGTTGTTAGTTGGTTGAAAACTATTGAAGTCATGTACAGTAGTTTTATACCAACTTGGTATTACCAAGTGCCATCCCCACTAAGTACTACGTGGATTTGTCCGTTATGGGATTTTGTATTAGATGATATCAGCTAGGGAATTTCAGTGCTGTGGTTTTTATACCGCCACTCGCACTTTTGTCATGGTATGTAAGTATGAATAAATGGAATTTATTCATATGTTAAAGCATTAACATTGTAGTGTTGTTTCCGTTGTCTGAACACCTAATATTGTGGTGGTTAAAAAAATAATAATTTGAGTAACAATATTGCATCTCATATAATGTCTGTTTGAACTCTGGCCCTTACAGTTTTCTGTCAAATAAGTTTATCAGATAGATTAATACTCATAACAGCTTGAATACTTTTTGGTAGTGAATTCCAATATCTTGCTGTCACATATGAAAATGATTTTTGGCCACAAGAAACGACCTTAATGTGATCTCGATTTAAGGTATGCATTTAAATTGCAGCGCATGAAAAACAACACTACCTGAAGATTGTGGGGAGTGAGTTTGGAAGGGTCTATAACAAAAGTACCAAGATGCTTTTGGATCTATTAACCAGCTATCGTGAAGGTGGTCTCGAATATTTTATATTTATATCAAGTAAAGTAATTGGCATTATTAATTCTTTTGTGAATACAAATACGGAGTAACAAATTAGAGAAGTTCACTCTTGTAGAAGGTCTAATATAAGACTTAATTCATTTGTAAGACTTCATTAATTTTCACGGTATTTATTCTCTTGACAACTATAAGTATCTTATTTTTACTACTGAAAATATAAACGGAAATACACGTCAAATTCCGAAATGATTTAATTTTGACTTTATTTACTTGTTATTCCGGATTCAGCTCATAAATTCATGATTTGTTCATAGTAATAGTTGTGCCTTACAAACTACATTCCTTAAATAAAATGCCTGCTCTTATAAGACACATTCCTAGAATATTGTTTCCTTTAGAACATTGACAGCACCGGAAATGCTTACACTACACTGGCAATCTAAACCTAGCATTAATTACTATAGACGTGTAATTTACTATATTACTATGAAATTCTGTAAAGTACATATATTGAACCATCAATTATAATTGCCCCAATATTTTACCTGATATAGTACAGCATCAATTACCAAAAAATTCGACAATTTTTAACTCAAATAAGCCGTCAGCAGCTCAAAACTATGGTTTTAAAAATGCTTGCTTACATGTTTTGTTCATGGAAATCTCTCTCCCTTTTCTAACGAAAATTGCCATCATGACAAAAGTGGTGGTATGAAAACCAGAACACTGAAGTTCCCAGTCTTAAGTTTTCTTTGTTGCTGTTTTATTACTCATCAATATGTAATATTTGATTAAATGCCCAACCCTGAGATTTACGGGAACTATGTGGCCTATATTACCAAAGATTTCATTCGTTTTCGGTGGTGTCCTGGTTAGCCCTACCTTAGTAATCGTTTTCATTACGCGCAACGTGGTCATACTCACAATAAGCAATAGAGAGGTGTGTTTACGGAGATGTTAAGTTTCTTGAATGTAAAACAATAAATTAATTTATTAGGATGCGTCTGAAAACTACTCAGGCAACATTAAATTTATTTGGCCGTATAAAAACTACAGGGACAGTTTTTTAGCCGCTAAGGATAGTAATACGCTTCTCCTGATGTACTTCAATACTGAAAATAAAATTGCCAAATATAAAGTTATTTCTAGTTGTTCGTGGAACAGTTCCGGCAGCACACGATTCCAATGCAATGTTATTTAATAATTATTATATTTCATCACTCGTCCTCTATATTACATGGTAGTATCCCCATCTAGTGCCTATGATCACACATTTAAAGAAGAAAACAAACATTTCTCAACGCGCTCATCTCCACAAACCATCGCTACCACAACTCATTCTCTTCATTGTGTGCCTAGTGATCGGACGTGATTTTATTAAGCTCTCGAGAGCTCAACGGAAAATTCGGTTTTCTCTGGTATTTATCTTTTCCACTACATTCTTATAGGTTTTCTGGTGATGGACAAGATACATAACTAAAGCGGCTATTAATTTTTTATGTTTACTTGACGAGATTTATTGCGATTCAATAGTGAAAACATGATTTTATCTAGATATTTTGGGTTTTGTTGTTTTCTCGATCAGATTTCCAGCATGCCGCGGACTAGGAGTTCTGACTCTTCCTCCACTTCGGACACCGAAAGCGATATTACGAAGAGATTGAATGATGAGGTGAGAGAAATTCGGCGCAAATTAAAAAAACTCAAGAGGAAACGAAAATCTCATTACCGTCGCGCGAGAGGTAATAGCCGGAGATCTCGTGAGGCATCGGCTTCCTCTCAATCAGTGGATAAGGGCCATAGGTCTAGAAGGCCACTATCGGCATCAGGAAGACGGAGTCCGACTCGTTCCGTAACTTCTATCTGTACTCTCGGTACATGCACCGATTGATCCTCAATTCTACGATATTTTGGGCACGAAAGAAAAGGCCCCAAATACAGAGTCGGGTTTTATTCCAACAATGTTAGCCCCAGTGTGGGGAAAAATTCTAAAGATGGTATGGAAGCACAGGAGTTGCGAAGAGTTCAGGAAAAGTATCCGATTCCCACAAATTGCCAAAACTTGATTGCACCAACACTGAATCTTGAAGTTCAAGCTAGCATTAGTGCAAACTCTAAACTAGTCAAGAAAGAAGGCTATATGTTTGCTCAACAACAACAATTAGCCGCGGGCCTGTCGGCGATAGGCTCAACAGTTCAATTGATGGCGGCCATTGAGCCTAAGAATGACGACAGCAC
Organism: Spatulosminthurus flaviceps; assembly: GCA_034693705.1. Classification (NCBI taxonomy): domain Eukaryota; kingdom Metazoa; phylum Arthropoda; class Collembola; order Symphypleona; family Sminthuridae; genus Spatulosminthurus; species Spatulosminthurus flaviceps. Next base: position 3,378 of record JAQFXU010004516.1, on the reverse strand, counting down.
AAAAGCCAAGTTCGATGCGTACACAGCATTGGTTGACGCTTGGAAAATGCTAACCGACCTACATAGGAAATGGTCTTTGGCTAGACGGTCCCACATTACACCGAACTTGAATTTTATGATGAAGGAGCTAGCAGATGGTTGCCCCGCCGATACTTACCTTTATGGAAAAAACTTTAAAGAAAAGTTTGAAGCGGCAAAATCAGTGGCCAAGATTGGACAGGAATTGAGGAGGGATAAACCACACGTTGCTCTTACAAGCGTAGGGAAGAACGACGGTGAGACCCGGTTCCAGAAGAATAATGGGAATTTAAACTTCCGACGCCCACGTTCTCACAACCAGAGGGGAACCGAGAAGCGTGGGCAACAACAACACCAGCAATATTTCAAACGTCACAGGAAGAATTCACCAAATCGATCTCGAGGGATTTACCCGAATCGTCGATAAATGTAAGTCATTATGCGGGCCGATTGAAATATTTTTATCAAAACTGGAAGCTTATAACGGATAGTGAGGAAATTTTAAGTTGGATACAAGGTTTTCGATTACCCATCAAAAATACCCCCACGCAAAAATTCATTCCAGTAGAGCCTAATTTATCGGTGAGCGAGAACCGTGAGATGCAAGCTAGTATTGACGATCTATTAAGATCCGGAGCTATATTACCGTGTGAGCACAAAGAAGGGCAGTTCCTTTCTAAATTCTTTTTAGTCAGTAAACCCAATTCCAAGAAGAAGCGATTTATTTTAAACTTAAAAAGCTTGAACCAGTTCTTGGAAGTTCGCCATTTTAAGATGGAGGACATTCGTGTCGCATCAAATTTGATTCAACCTGGCGATTTTATGTGTAAGTTAGACCTAAAAGACGCGTATCTTTTGGTTCCAATTGACCCGTCTCACAGAAAATACTTACGATTCAGGTGGAAAGGAATAATTTATGAGTTTCAATGCTTGATTTTTGGTTTGTCGGTGGCTCCATGGTTATTTACCAAGCTATTAAAACCAGTAGTGGCACATTTGAGGAACAAAAATATGCGCTTGGTAATATACATCGATGACATATTATTAATGTCTCAGTCATTCTATCAGTGCAAAGATCAAATAAGGTACATAGCTCATTTGCTTGAAAACTTGGGTTTTCTTGTCAACTACACCAAATCAATCCTGCAACCTTCAACCTCCTGCCAATACCTGGGGTTTGTACTAAATTCAGTAGATATGTCTCTAACTCTACCTCCAGTTAAGATTAAATCTCTCACAAATACGATTCACGCTTTCTTGAAACGTTTGAGATGTACTATTTGTCAGTTTGCTTGTTTACTTGGTCAATTAAATGCGGTGTGCAGAGCTGTAAAGTATGGGCGTCTGTACACGAAAGTTTTAGAACGAGCAAAATTTTTAGCTCTTATAGAAACTAAGTCTTACAAAGCAAAAATGGAGATATCAGACAGATGTAAGCAAGATTTACGTTGGTGGCTATCAACACTCCCGAAGTCCGGGACGACTCTGCACGGTATGCAGTATGATTTTGAAATGTGCACCGACGCCAGTCTTAAAGGTTGGGGCGCCTGTTTGCAATTTCGACGAGCCCAGGGGTTTTGGACCCGACCAGATAAAGTACACCACATCAATTATTTAGAATTGTTGGCCATTTTTAACGGTTTAAAAGCCCTGGTACAAAATGAAAGAAATCGTAATATTCTACTCAGGGTAGACAACACAACTGCAGTTTCATATATTAATCGGATGGGCAGTATTCAATTCCCGGAATTAAATGATTTAGCCAGAACTATTTGGCAGTGGTGTGAGCGAAGGAATCTCTGGCTTACAGCATCTTACATCGCCTCTTCTGAGAACGTTCAGGCAGATGCGTTGTCCAGAATTTCCAGCGACTTCGAATGGTCTCTAAGTTCGACTGATTTTAGTCACATATGTAAGTTCTTGGGCACGCCAGAAATTGACCTTTTCGCTACATATTCAAATCGGATATGTGACACGTATGTTAGCTGGTTTCCGGAGGAGGAAAGTTCCTTTATAGATGCATTTACTATTCCATGGTCACATTTCTTCTATGCATTTCCTCCTGTAGCTCTGCTAAGCCGTGTTCTACAAAAGATACGGGAGGATTGTAGTCGAGGAATCGTAGTAGTTCCTGACTGGCCTACGCAGGCATGGTTTCCTGTGTATAGATCCTTGCTAGTTTCAGCAGAAGTGTGTTTCCCTCTAACACTTGATGTACTTTCTTGTACTTCCAGCAGTCGCATGAAAAAAATACCGCTTCGGGCCGGGATATTATCCGGCAGGGATTTCTAAGCCAAGGAATCCCTCAACAATGTGTAGATACTATGTTAGCTTCTCTCAGCTCTAACACTCTCAAGCAATACGATTGCTCAATACGTAAATGGTCAGATTTCTGCGAGGAAAAAGGAGAATCGCCATTTCTATCCTCACCTTCTATGTTGCTGCAATTTTTGCAAGAAAAATTCAGTGAAGGGACCTCTTACTCGACCCTGAATTCTTATCGATCGGCCATTTCATTAATCTCATTGTCGAAAGTCGGGGAAGACCCGGTCGTTACTCGTTTCCTCAGAGGTGTAAGTACCCTCCGTCCTCCACGGCCCCGCTACGACTACACTTGGGATCCAAAATTAGTTCTTGATCATCTAAAAACGATCGAGACTTCTTCTTGCTCGTTGGAACTTTTATCGCATAAGTTGGTAGCATTACTGGCCCTGGTGACAGCACATCGTGTTCAGACACTAGCGACTATAAGAGTCTCGGATATAAAGTTTGGAGTAGCAGACGTGGATATTCTAATATCAGCTAGAATTAAAACTTCTCGGCTAAATAAACCTCAACCGGTTCTTCGTCTACCAAAATATGATACAGATCCCGAAATCTGTCCAGTTTCTACACTGCAGACCTACCTGTCTAGGACAAGTACTATCCGAAAAACCTCTGATTTCCTATTTATTTCAATTTCAAAACCGCATAAGTCGGTGTCAGCTCAGACATTAGGGCGATGGATAAAGATTGTGTTAACCAAGAGTGGTGTTAATACTGATGTTTTCTCGGCCCATAGCACAAGACACGCGTCTACATCCTTGGCAGCATCTCGAGGGATAAATGTCGAAATCATCAGGAAAGCAGCGGGCTGGACACCCTCTTCAACTATATTTGCAAATTTTTATAAACAACCAATACAGAATCATCCAGCAAGTTTTGCTGAGTCTGTCTTATCAGCCTCTACAAATTCAGAATAAATACTTCTAATGTTATTATTCATTTCAATGTGAAGTTTTCCGCCGGTTTGCTTTCTTTAAACAACTACCATGTAATATAGAGGACGAGTGATGAAATATAATTAAGTGATTAAACTAA
>JAQFXU010004515.1:0-13358 GCA_034693705.1 Spatulosminthurus flaviceps | reverse complement strand
TTTTGAATTGTAATACTGTGTCCTTTGGCAAACATCGCACGATGTCAGTTGTAGAATAAAATCTACGTTCTCTCTTTTTTAGCGGGGAGTCGCAGTTCTTCTATGCTGATCGAAATTCTTCGCATTGATTAGATTAACTACTATTTTAGTTTGAAATCGGAGTATAAGTAAGTTATACGTTTATACTACCCTGAATCTGCTCCACAAATTCGGCAGAATAGAAATACCTCATTTCACTGCATGCATCCACAACAACGGTGAACAGTTGGCGATGTTTTACCAAACCCAAAGTCCCAACAACTTTGTTGGGAAACTTTGGATTAAGGAAATACAAGGATTTGCCAAATAAGAGCCAATCACGTTTTGCGAATACATTTAGGCGAATGCTATGGTCTCGACTATGAATAAATGTGTGTCGAACAAATTCAGCTCCGCGAAAAGCCCACCGCTCTCCACCATGTCTGAGAAGTACTCCTTATCAACACAATGGTTTCGCGCAGTATATCTACGTTACATTGAAACGAATTTCCCGAATAGATATTCTAGTCTATCATCATCATTGTACGGACGGAAATCTTAGGATTGAAAAACAACTTGACTGTACTCGAAATGGATCGAGCCGATGACAACTATTAATACGACTCATCCAAATTAATACCTGAGATTGTGCACCTATTTCAAAAACGTTGAAGCTTAAAACTTAATTTAACGATTAACTATTTCAGAATTACTAAACAATAACAACTAAGAAACCCCTTTGACTCCCGATGGCACCATCTGAAAAAAATAGAATAATTAGAATTTGAAATTCATGAGTTATTTGCACGCAATGTATAAACAAGAATGGCCTTGCCCGCCGGGCAGGCACATTGACTTTATTTGAGAGTCATCAAATAAATAATAAATCATTTTACCTTTTGTAGGAGTCGGATGAAAAATATATGCGAAATTGTATATTACCGATACACGTCAAGGTGGATGATAAAATCCATGATCTTGACGAACACGTTCATTAGCTTCAGCCATCTCATGAAGGTTGATAATCGGGGGAAGATATTCCTCCCAAATAATCCGCTTATGCTCAGGAATATAGGAAATTAAGGTCCTAATGTCCGCAGCCTTATCATGTGGTACAACTAGGCTCTCTTCGTAAGCCGAGGGGAATCGAAGACCCCGAAGTATACCCGCATGCCACGTCACCTCCTGATAACGATTCCCTCCGGGGGATAATATTCTATGAGCGTTCCATGGCGTCATAGGGTCATGCGTTGTCTTGGTGAAAATCATATTTGCAGGTGTTTTTGTTAGTTTAATTTGTAAGTATTCGGACACTTTTAAATCTCTGGGAATTGGGATGAGATTTTTCAAAATCTTAAGGTTAAGAAACTCGTTTCTTTTCATTTTTACCACCTATACAATTATAGTATTAACCTCGTCAAATGCGAATAAAATTGAAATAATATAAAATCATGCAAGTTATATGCCTACTTCGAATGGATTTTCCAAGCGTGCGTGACTTATCACATCTCTCCAGTCATCAGGGACATATATGGACCTCCTTCTTGCCAACCGCTCTATTTGAGCAAAATGACGATCACAGGGCAGAAAGGAGTGCCCTGTGACCAAGAACTTTTGGGTGATGTCAGTGAAGAACCCTTCCGCAATTAATAATTTGAACATCACTACGTTCAGGTAATTATTGTTCTGACCGCCGCAGCGGTCAGAATAAACAATAAGGGACCGTTCCTCTCCTGGCCTCAAACGTTCAAATTTGTCATGCACGTATTTGTAAAGTATAGAAGCTACTTCCACGCTGCCTCTCTTGCCATCAATCTGTGTCCACAGATACATAGATGAAGCGTCTCGCGCCGGGTTAGTGACTCCCAGGTTATACGACGACAACTTACTCTTATAATAGTTGTCAGATACAACTAGTTTGGGTGAGACTAAGACCTTCAAAAATTGAAAACATAATTTAATATGCTATTTTTTAAAAAGCTTTGTTAATGATCGTCAACAAAATAACCTGCTGAAGGTCGACACAGAGTACTACAAGGCGATCCGGCGCTTCTCTGCTTTGTAAAGTATCGGCCTTGAGACATTGGTATGCTAGATCCGCACTTAAATGATGCACTTCAATTTCATTTTCAAGACGGATGATGCCTTCTTCGTCTGCTGGGTCTATATCGCACAATTGTGTGTGTAAACTGTTGCACGTGTTGCAGCAATCCGTGCGGGGCATCCCAATTTTTAGACCCGTGGTCAGCCAAATATTTCTGTAACTAGTTTGGCACACTATTCGTGACTCTGGGTGTTCACGACCCATAAATTCTACGTACATTCCATACATGCGTGGGATGTTGAGCTCTGCGCTCAGGTACTGTTGGTCAGCCGCTGCTCGCTATTTTCCAGACAATTTAAATTTTAAAGTGTTCTATGTTCAGAAAAATACTCATCATCAATTAATATATGTACATTTCTACTATAATGTGATATATCCTTTGGGAAGCTATTTATGTGTGTGAGCACATAATTCTTTTCAGCATCTGACAAAGCGTGTTCATCATTCGAGTCCAGACCTCTCTCATCCTCCAATTTAAGTGAATTTTTTATTATCTTTTTATGGAGGTACTCTACCCGACACTTCCCAATGTCAAAGGTATCACGGAAAGTGACGTAACAGCACGGAATTCTCTGTCCGACTTCGTTTTTTAAGTAATAAGACCAGATCCATTGTCTTTTGTCTTCTCCTGCTCGATTCTCTCTCGGTCTGTGATCCATGAGTGAAGCTAGAAAATACGACTGACGATCATGATTCTGAGGTCGGTTTTCCCAGTAATTTCGGAATATCTCTTTCTTGTAATCGCCAAGAGAACATCCTGGCAACTGGCATCGGGCATGGCAAATCTTTTCTCCCGTAGGACCAACCCGAGCATTGTGTGCAACATTATTTCTCCCAGTGTAAGGGTCCCCACTTTGCCGACTAATCTTAGCAGCGGTATCTTTACGAGCCTCTGGGTGCCATTTCACCTTCCGGCTTGCATTTGTAGAAATGAGTGTAGATCGAGTTACATATAATCCAGCCATTTTGACACTGCGGAATAAAGAAATTCAAAAAAACGTGAACTACAAATTCTCCACACAACCGGCGGATCTAACCATAAATTATCAATATTAACAAGAGATGACCACTAATCGCGCTTATTAAAGTATGCATTTCTGTCTACTGCGTTTCATGAAATCCATGAAAATAAATTCGTGCGTGTTAGCTGCCCTTGAAAAGCAGACACCGTCTTTGATCGGAAAAGTTACTCGGCAGAGTCCTCTCATTGGACCTTGTAAAGGTTAGTGGACTCCTTTCATATATCATTCATAATGACTGTATCCACGATAAAGTATCCAAGTATGAACATCTCCGATCCTCTTCCACCAAAGAACTATCGATGTCTTGAATAAGTAATCTCAAGGGTGGTGTTGCTTTTCGTAAATCCTTTGGAAGGATGCAATGGATCTTAATTTACTCGAGGAAATCAGAGTTTTGTCTCAAAATCATGCGAAGTCGCTGAAGTTGGCAGTTGAAATGTGTGTCTGTTTGTCATCCTTGAAGGGCTGACACCATTATTGATAGGAAAAGTGACTTGGAGTCCTCTCGTTGGAACTTGTAAAGGTTAGTGTACTCCTTTCATAGATCATTCATAATGACTGTATCCACGGCAAAGTATCGACGCATGAACATCGCAGATACTCTTCCACCAAAGAACTATCGATGTCTTGAATAAGTAATCTCAAGGGTGGTGTTGCTTTTCGTAAATCCTTTGGAAGGATGCAATGGATCTTAATTTACTCGAGGAAATCAGAGTTTGGTCTCAAAATCATGCGAAGTCGTTGAAGTTGGCGGTTGAATTGTGTGTCTGTTTGTCATCCTTGAAGGGCTGACACCATTATTGATAGGAAAAGTGACTTGGAGTCCTCTCATTGGAACTTGTAAAGGTTAGTGTACTCCTTTCATATATCATTCATAATGACTGTATCCACGGTAAAGTATTCACGCATGAACATCGCAGATCCTCTTCCACCAAAGAACTACCGATGTCTTGAATAAGTAATCTCAAGGGTGGTGTTGCTTTTCGTAAATCCTTTGGAAGGATGCAATGGATCTTAATTTACTCGAGGAAATCAGAGTTTGGTCTCAAAATCATCGAAGTCGATGAAGTTGGCAGTTGAAATGTGTGTCTGTTTGTCATCCTTGAAGGGAAGACACCATTATTGATAGGAAAAGTGACTTGGAGTCCTCTCATTGGAACTTGTAAAGGTTAGTGTACTCCTTTCATAGATCATTCATAATGACTGTATCCACGGCAAAGTATCGACGCATGAACATCGCAGATACTCTTCCACCAAAGAACTATCGATGTCTTGAATAAGTAATCTCAAGGGTGGTGTTGCTTTTCGTAAATCCTTTGGAAGGATGCAATGGATCTTAATTTACTCGAGGAAATCAGAGTTTTGTCTCAAAATCATGCGAAGTCGCTGAAGTTGGCAGTTGAAATGCGTTTCTGTTTGTCATCCTTGAAGGGCAGACACCATTATTGATAGGAAAAGTGACTTGGAGTCCTCTCATTGGACCTTGTAAAGGTTAGTGGACTCCTTTCATAGATCATTCATAATGACTGTATCCACGATAAAGTATCCACGAATGAACATCGCAGATGGTCTTCCACCAAAGAACTATCGATGTCTTCAATAAGTAATCTGAAGGGTGGTGTTGCTTTTCGTATATCCTTTGGATGGATGCAATGGATCTTAATTTACTATTGAGAGATGACTTTGTAGTTCCCAGTGAATGAACACCTCGTATCATTTTCATTCAAAGAACTTTCGGTGTCTTAATGTCTTAATCTTATTTTTGTGTCGCGCAAGGTGCTTTATTTCGTATTTAAGTTGTATATCTGCCTAACATATGCATATGCCACTTAAAAAGTGAAAAAATGCTACTGCAATTGTTTTTATCCGTAAAATGCTTATTCCGTATGATGCTTTATGTTAATTTATGGAAGTAATTGATGATGGTGCTTATAGGATTGTAAAAAGCAGGTAATTTTCTCACTATAGAATTGAACCTGCTTATATTATATGGTGCTTATAGGTTTAATACCTGCAATGTTGGAGCTTGAATTAAACTCTTCTCGTGGTTAGAGATCCGGTGTCTGTAAAAAGGTCATATATTAGTTCAGTACGAAATCAAAGCACTATTACGAGTTTAATACGTTCATAAGGTCGCATAATTCACAACGCAGAAGGGAGTGGGAGATGACGTTACATTGCGTTACATGTGTGTTATGGTACAGCGAACAATAGACAGGTAACGCAACACTTTTATCGTCCTGGGATATTTGCATTTAATGTTTTCATGTGGGAACCTTTTTTACCATTTCACAGCATGTAAAAAATAGAAAATCATATTAAATAAAATGGCATCTAGTTTAATCATATAGGTTATCGTGAATAGTTAAACGTAGCCATTTTAAATATATAGATACTCAATTTTGTCAAGGCGACGCCGATCGGGGACCATTTTCATAATGTGCCGACCAGCTCCACCAAATATACAGCCATTTTATCGAGCCATTGTTTAAATGCCAGCCCTTTTAACCACAAAAGGTAGCCAATGTAGTTAAATGGCAGCCATCTCATCTATCAAAGGGAGCCAATGTAGTTGAATGGCAGCCATCTTGTCTATCAAAGGTATCTATTATAGTTAATCGGTAGCCATTTCAACCGTCAAAGGTAGCCAAAGGTAGTTAAATGGCAGCCATTTTGATCATAGTATCAGTTTTAACCTAAATCTGTAGTCATTACCACCCGTAAGCCACTTTTACTGCATAGCGGCCATTTTTACTGCATAGCGGCCATTTTTACTACATTTTGGCTATTAAACTATCAGCCACCAATTTTACAATATTTTGGACACATTTAATAATTAAAATTAAATAATGATTAATAATTAAACAGCATTTTAATCCTCATTTAGACTGATTTAATCATATGGCAGCCATTTTAACGGTGTGGTAATCTTTTTGTGTATGCAATTACTTTAACGCTTTACGGTCAGGGTGGCGGTCCAGCAGGCATTACGGTACCGTTATATGCGGTCGATGGGGGTAAAATTTCACAAAAATTGCGTTTTGTATTATTTGAACGATCCCTAATTGTTTGTTGATACGACGACACAATTCTCGTCCTGCTATTTGCATTGTTCCTTAAAACCAAACAACTTTACTTTTTGTAAAAGACCATTTTACATACAATGTTCCAAATATCATTGTTGTCGCAGATATATGTAACAAGAAATATGTGGCCTCGACTTGTTTCAACTCCTATTATTAGTTTACCTATTATTATATTTATCTTTCCAATAAAATGAACTTCAAAATTTTGGAAATCAGACCCGGTATACAAAACCTAACTGCATGGCTATGTCATTATATTTTACTCAAAAATTTGAGAATATAATGTATATCTTTCACAAGTTACGAATTAAAACCATATGATTACAATGTTCAAGATTTGAAAATACATAGTCCCATCTTAAATAAAATAAAATACATTCAAAATTTTTAGAATAATATTTCTTATTGAGTGATTTTTAATCACTTTAATTAACCAATAATTAGAGAATGGAAGGATTTGAAGGGAAACTTCAGTATTTTGATGGAATATTCAGTATTTTAATGGAATCTCTAGCTTTTAAAAAATGAAATCTCCAGTAATTAAATAATATTATAATCTTCAGTAATTTTATTTAATCTTCACAAACTTTTCGGGTTCTTTAATTTTGAGGTATTTTTTTGATTTGTCATGGAATCTTAGGCATTTTCATACGATATTGTGGAGGTTCACATATCTTGTAGGTTTAAGTCCAATCATTACGACTCACATGGTAACCTCAGAATTTTAAAGAGATTTTTAGGACTTTTATGTAATGTTCGATATTTTGATGGAAACTTTATTATGTTAATAGATGTGTTAATAGAAGTTGTGTAATCGAAATTTTTTCTATGTAAAAGATACGATGAAAAAGATCCGAAATTGTCATCATAAATATGATCGTTTATATGAGAATGAACTGACCGAACTACAAAATTACTCCAGGCAACGTACTTGCATTACTGATTGCATAATCTTGAAGGTCAATTTATACGGAACATATACATGATGGTAAATACAATTTAGTTACAACATGTTAGACAGTCAAAGTAATATAAGGCACTCTATAGATCATCCTTCAAAATTTCCTTGCTATTAGTACGAATTAGGTTTATTAGGGCTTTGGTGTACCAAAACCATGCTACCAGTTCTAGCAGATGTACACAGTAAATCACAGGCCCCAACTCTGAAAGCTAGCAATCAGCAAAGACGGGTATTGGGGAGGTCTACGAATTTGCACAATACCACTTTTATCCTAACCTCGCCCCTTTTTCCTGAACATAACCCCTAGTGTGCCACATTGAAGTTAATCACTTATGATAACAAAACTGTCGGTTTAAGAATAAACTGTGTAATTATCGTAAAGTTTGTAAGTGAAACAATGAATTGCTACACTGTGAAAACGATGTTCTTTTAGTTCGGATAATAATGAACGTGTAACTGTAAAGTTATGTACTAAAATACCCATTAAAAGATCATGTATTCCCCGGTAAACTATGGCACAGTCAGGGATTTATTAATGATAAATTTTTCATCGACTGACATCACTAACTGATATAGCTGAGTTTTTAAAGCCAGCCGAGAATGTATTATTAGCATTTCACTTAAGAACTAACCAAACTGGATTTATATTAATGAAAGAGCGTAGCCTCTATGGGCATTCAGGACGTATTTGCAGAGTTTAATAATACTTTTAGCAAAAATTCGATTAAAGTAACTCCAACAATATTTTCTCATAAAGATGGGAATATTGCGATTTATGAATTCAGCTTCCTGCGCTACTTCACCCATTTCTTGGTATTCCAGTTAATGCAGTGTTTAAAGTTGGGACAATATAAATCGCAAGGCGAGAGATCCGGGGGAAGACGTCATTATTTGTGATGCCGCAGTTACAAAGACCCCGCATTCAAAGTCACTCCCTGGAAAAGCAAATAAAATGCTATTTCTGGCTCCTAATTCCAAGAATCATGGTGGTGAGAATTGTAGAATCCGATGATTTCAACTACTTGCTGTCAAAGTCGCCATTCAATGTTACAATCCAGATCTAGCTGAAATAATGACATTATCTTGGAATGGGGATACTGCTCGGTACTTAAGTATTCAGTATTCTTATTCTTACAAAAGAACGCAGCAGGAGTTATAGCCGGTTCATATAGTTTTCTGTTCGATTGAGGACGTTGGATTGTACTACGGCAATTTCACAACTTGGAAACGGAATAGACAAGTATTCTTATAAAAACGGTTAATTGAAAATAAAGGTGAAAGATAAATAATTAGGGAAACAATAAACAAAATAGTAAAGTGTATATTATTCAAAATCATTCACAGCAACACTATTAGGTAAAATTACACTTTTCGTTGAGGGTGATTGAAAGGAAAAGCAGAAAAAATATTCAATCTTTGGTTTTCATTTTTGTATGCACGAACGCGTAGACCAGTATCAACCAATCACGAAACTAAGCCTTTCATGAGCCCCAGTAATTTTGTGTAATGTTGTAATAACTTACAAACAGTATTTAGTTTTCTACAATGCCATCAGCTTCATCAGCAGTGACTTCTCTTCACAGTGACCAGTTTTGGCAATCCACACGCTGGTTTTTCTTCGATTCGGAACATTAATGACCAGAACGCCCAAATGATATAGATGTATTTACCAGATAATAATCATCCTTTCAGTGACATATTATAAATAATAAATATATATCGGGGCTTATACTCCAACCTCTACCTGTTAAGGTCTGTCGCAGTTGTCAACCATCTTAACCTTTATTAGTTTAGTTTAATTACAAAGTTCAATGTATGACACACTAACTATGAGTAATTCCGGCTCTCTGGGGCCATCATTGTAAACTCGCGAAGGCGGTAACATGTCTGAGCGGTCAGGGGAAAAACCCAGTGGGATAAAACCCCTTTCCTTTAATACAAACTGCAAGCCACTCGGGGATTCGAACCCGGGACTCAGAAGACACTCCTAAACGAGATCCTAGCTTATTATACTTAGCTATCAGGCGCCAACCTCAGTGACATATTATTGGCATTATTAGTCCAAATCGGATAAAAACCGGTGTCTGGGATTTTCCAGGTTATGCTGCAGAGAATCTTTAAATCATGAATCCTCAAAATACACCGGAAACCTAAACTCGGTTTTTCGAATTACTTGAATGTGTCAAAAAATGAACGTGTAAACCTTAAGTCGCAAATTCCATTTATTCGGGAGGTCCAGGTGCAACTTCCAAGTGAACCACTTTAGTGCACATACATACAAATACTGCAATGTATGCTTTGTGAGTTTTTGGACTTTTAGCACACGAATCCTTTAGGATGAGCGGACCCGCATAGTCAACACCTGTGTACATTTAGTCCTAGGACCCATTTCGCGGACATTTTGGTAAAAAATGAAGAAGCGAATTAATTTTTTTTAACTCAATCATGAGAAGCACCATAATAAACTGCATCTTGGCCAAAAAAAATTATGTCCCTATTGTTACCATGGTAGCTGCAATAACGCAATTTGTCAATTTTTTCAACATGAGTTAAATGGAGATACTACGTTTACTGAGGTTTGCCGCCCCAAAAAGAGCTGCAACGTGGGTGCAAGGTAAAAATTGTATTTTGTAACCTAAAATAATAATCAGTTTCTGGTGATTGAAACCTACCCTATGAAAATAAACTCACGTTCGGGGGATTGAAACCTAAACTATGATAATAAACCCACTTTCAGGGGATATAAGTTTAATCTAAACTAATAAAATAACTTTCAGGGGGTTGCAACCTAACCTAAAATATTAATCACTTTCTGGCGATTGAAACCTAACCTATGATAATAAAATCACCGTCAGAGTATTGAAACTTTACCTAAGTTAATTAAATCAGTTTCAAGTGTTTGAAGCTTAACCTAAAAAAATCAAATAACTTTCTGGGGATTGAAACCTAAACTAAATTAATTTAATCATTTTCAAGGGTTTGAAACTTAATCTAAAATAATGGAATCACTTTCTGGGGATTGCAACCTATCCTAAAATAATAATCACTTTCTGGTGATTGAAACCTAAACTATGATAATAAACTCACTTTCAGGGGATTGAAACCTAACCTAAAATAATAATCTTTTTCTTCTGATTGAAACCTAACCTATGATAATAAAATCACTTTCAAGGGTTTGAAGCTTAACATAAACTAATAAAATCACTTCCAGGGGATTGCAACCTATCCTAAAATATTAATCACTTTCTGGTGATTGAAACCTAACCTATGATAATAAAATCACCCTCAGAGTATTGGAACTTTACCTAAATTAATTAAATCACTTTCAAGGGTTTGAAGCTTAACCTAAAAAAATCAAATAACTTTCTGGGGATTGAAACTTATCCATCATTAATTCAATCACTTTGGGATTCACAAGATATTTAAGCTTAACCTAAACTAATAAAATCACTTCCAGGGGATTGCAGCCTAACCTAACATAATAATCAATTTCTGGGGATTGAAACCTAAACTATGATTGTAAACTCAATTTCATGGGATTGAAACCTAATCTTATTTAATTAAATCAATTTCAGGGGATTGAAGCTTAACCTAAAAAATAAAACCATTTTCAGGGGATTGAAGTTTAATCTAAACTAATAAAATGACTCTCAGGGGATTGAAACCTAACCTAAATTAATTTAATCACTTTCAAGGGTTTAAAGAGTAACCTCACATATAGAAATCACTCCCTGAGGATTGAAACCTATAATAATGATATCACTTTCTAGGGATTGAACCTCAACCTAAAATAATGAAATCACTTTCTAGGGATTGAAACCTAAGCTATTAAGTATAAGAATTAAGTCTCAAATTCCATTTATTCTGGCGGTCCAGTGCTGAGGTATATCGTGCTTACATCGACATTTGGTCACTGGGAGGAGCTTTCGCTGAGGAACTGATGAAAGCACTCGGTTCCCGTTTCATATTTAACGTTGTTCTCGAAAATATCTGCGGATGCAACAGGCCTAAAATCGTAATTCGTCGATATCGGTCTGTGTGTTCGTGCATGAAAAAATGAAAAATAAGAATAATCTTTATTTCGATCACTTGGCCATACAATTGGTCCCAGTCGGATAAAAATCGGTGTCTGGGATGTGCCGGTTATGCTGCGGAGAATATTCTAATTCAAAACTGATTCATCCATAACGTTTGAAAAACACCCGGGCAACCGAATTTCGGTTTTTCGAAAAATTTGAACGTCAGCAGTCAAAAAATGAACCTGTAAACCTAAAGTTTCGAATTCCATTTATTCGGGACGCTCAGTGATTCGATAGAGACAAATCCATTGCTGTGTAAAATGATCTAGAATGGTTTAAACTCATTATAGCGAACGTTGCCAAAGGCCGAAAACATGAAAAACATATTTTGGTCAACTCCTCCCCCCTCGGGTAACATGGGTAATTATTGTAGAAGCCAAAACGGGTATTGGGATTCTAGCCGAACTACTTAACTGACTTTCTGAGGATTAAAGACTAACGTAAAATTAAAAAAGAATCAACTCCTGGGGATTGAATTCTAAAACTAATAAAATCATCAATTCGGTATTGAATCCTAATTTAATAAAATCACTCTGAGGGGATTGCAACCTAGCCAAAAATAATAAAATACCTTTCTGGGGTTTGAAACTTAACCTATAATAATTAACTCACTTTCAGAGATTTGAAACCTAACCTAAATTAATTAAATCACTTTCATGGGTTTGAAGCTTAACCTAAACTAATAAAATCACTTTCTGGGGGTTGAAACCTATCCATCATTAATTCAATCACTTTGGTATTCACAAGGGATTTAAGCTTAACCTAAACTAATAAAATCACTTTTAGGGGATTGCAACGTAACCTAACATAATAATCACTTTCTGGTGATTGAAACCTAAACTATGATAATAAACTCGCTTTCATGGGATTAAAACCTAACTAAATTAATTAATAATTAAATCAATTTACACTGGATTACGTGACACAATTCTAGAAACAAACTGTTTCCACTTTGAGGATGATTTTTGGGATTAAATTAATTAATTAAATCACTTTCAAGGGTTTAAAGCGCAACCTAACATATGAAAGTGATTTCTATATAGAAATCACTTTCTGAGTATTGAAACCTAACCTAAATTAATAAAAGTTTTTTCAAGGGATTGCAACCTAACCTAAAATAATAATATCACTTTCTTGGGATTGAAACCAACCTAAACTAATAAAATCACTATAAGGTGATTTAAACCTAACCTAAAATAATAATCACTTCCTGGTGATTCAAACCTAACCTAAGATAATCAAATCACTTTCAGGAGATTGAAACCTTACCTAAATTAATTAACCTAATTAATTTCCCCATGACCGCTCAGACATATGACTAATAATGCCAATAATATGTCAAGTGGCTAGGATATCTCGTTTACGAGTGTCGACTGAGTCCCGGGTTCGAATCCCGGAGTGGCTTGTAGTTTGTATTAAAGGAAAGGGGTTTTTTCCCACTGGGTTTTCCCCCTGACCGCTCAGACATATGACCGCCTTCGCGAGTTTACAATGATGGCCCCAGAGAGCCGGAGTTACTCATAACTATGATAATAAAATCACTTTCAGGAGATTGAAACCTAACCTAAATTAATTAAATCACTTGCAAGGGTTTGAAGTTTGCTTAACCATAAATAATGAAATCACTTCCTGGGGATTAAAATGTAACCTAAAATAATAAAATCACCTGCTGGGTATCCATAACGAAAAATTAAAGATTCATTCTGGGATTTAAACCTAACGTAAATTAATAAAATCTTTTTAGAGGGATTGTAAGAGTTAAGTCTGAAATTTCATGTATTCGGGAGGACCAGTGTTGAGGTATAGCGTGCTTACATCCACAAGTTGTAACTGGGAGAAGATTTCGCTGAGGACCTGATGAAGACGCTCGGTTACCGTTTCGTATGAAATTGTTCTAAAATTGCTGCGGATCATAACAGGCTTAAAATCTTGTCTTATTGGTGTAAAATGGTTGTCTGGGAAGTTCCGGGTTATGGTGCAGAGAATAACCTAATCCTAAAATCAAGTCCCTCGTTGGCAGCCGAGGAGAGCACACGTATTTTGTGAGCTCTCCTTGACTGCCATAATCCAGTTAGGAAACCTTCCACT